>PJEM01005621.1:99044-126956 GCA_004023845.1 Helogale parvula | reverse complement strand
CCAAGACAAGTGCTCTTCCTAACTAAATCAGTCTTTTAATTGCACGTGCTCCCCATAACTGCTGTTTTAAGTTCTCCCTTGAGCTCTTGGTCCACTTCCCATACTAATTTTGGGAGTGAGGTCACGAGGTGCCTTTATCTGTACTAAAGAATAGAAAGTAAAGAGTTTTTCCCCTAACCGCCCCCTTGTTTCACATCTAGCCCTCAGAGTTAGGGAAGGGCTTGGGAAGCATGTCATATGTCAGGGAAAGCTTGTTTGGGGCAACTTAGTGTTCCAGAAGATTCAGGACAAAGTCAGTGGAGGCGAGAGTCTGGAGAACCAGGGAGGTTTGCCTCCATGAAGGATCCCTGCCTGATTTCCAAGGAAAATTCTTTAAGACAGGGAATCCGTTGTCCAGGACAAAGGAGAGCAGCGTGGGGATCACAGGGAGCTATGGCAGAGCCCAGGCCTTCCGGCCACATGGCAGAGATGCTGGGCAGGAGGGCCTGGGAGGGGCTGCAGCCCCCTGCCCGGTGCCCCCAGGCGACCCCACTGTCGTCCAGAGTTCCTGCACCAGCAAGGCGGGGCTGGCCCTGCGGACGCCCTGCAGGGCCTTGACTCAGGAGAGTGGAACACCCACCCCCTGTTCCCCGTCCATCCCTTCTCCTGTGAAGCCTTATCTTATTTATTCGAATCTCTAGCAGATGGTGCTGGCTCACGTCCGAGGAGCACCATAGCGACGTCCGGCATGCTCAGGGATGGGCCCGGCACGCGTTCTGCGCTCACCTGACGTGTCCTTAGGTCACGTTGGAACCAACACACTCATCCTTTTTGGCTGCTCTGTCGTTTTGAACACACTAAGGGGTTTTTTGGGGGCGTTTTCGTGGGGGAGAATTAAAAAAAAAAACTTGCAGGGTAAGGATGAGTCTTGCGGCCAGCTGAAACTGGTTAACTCTTCTTGAATGTAACACACGTACAAAACAGGGCCGGATCACCCGTGAACGCCTGATGAGTCCTCCCCCATCTGAGCACAGCACCCACACCACGGAATGAACCGTGACCAGCACCCTCCTCACCCTCCTTCCAGTCACCTCCACCCCATGAGGGCCCCCGCTTGCCACCCTCACTTCTGGCACCAGACTGACTTCAGGGGGCTGGAGTCTATCGCCCCCTCACAGAACAACCTGATTTGAAATGTCCTCCGGTCCAGTGATGGAGCTGCCCAGGCTCAGCGGGACTGATCTGGGACTGACATGCAGGGGGCGGGGGGTGGCCTTCGCAGCAGCTCCAAGCCCGGCTGACGCACCCAGCTGCGGCTCCAGCCACCCCCGAGGGGGCCCCAGCACCAGGGCCCCATCTTGGCTATCAGGTGGTCGTCCTGTCTCCAGGAGGGCCATCCAGGAGCTCAGCCTGATGACTTTGTGGCGGGGGAAGGGAGGAGGGCTCTTTTTCCATGTGCTTCTAGAAGTCCTAGGCTGTGTTCCAAGCCTTGGGAGGCCCCTGGACCAGGGTGACTCAGCAGCATTTACGAGCAGAGTAGCTGAGGTCTGCACCCTGGGAAAACTAGCACGTGGCGTTTGGTTGACTTGCCTCATTCAGGGCAGCCCTCACTGTGTGGAAACCATTTCCCCCCAGCACCCACCCAGGCCCCCTGCTGCCCCGGGCAGCTCTGAGCACAGGTGCCAGCTGCCAGCCCGGACCGTCCCTAGCTATCCTTCACCGGCCCCCCCGAGGGCCGACTCCACATTCCATGGACTCACGTCACTAAGAAGTGAGATGTGTCTTTGTGCTCACCCAGTGCACATCTTGCACCATCAGACCCTGGCCCCTGCTTCCTCAGCAGACTCCAGTCATGCCGGGCTGGGGGACAGAGGGCCGGCCAGAGCTCGTGGCCCGGAAGAAATGCTTCTGCACTGCTCCTGACATCACCCCCCACACACACACTGCCCCTCCCAAGGAGCCCTGGGGCCTAGACTCTGTCGTTCTCCTTTGTCACGTCCCTTGCCCTGCCCTTTCCTTGCTGTCTCTAAACTGGATGTTAAGACAAGCAATGGGAATTCCACAAAGGCCAGACACCTTCCTGCCCACTTCCATCCTTCCCTGGCCAGCCCCTACCACCGCATCAATCTCCCGAAAACACAGGTTACTCGCGGCCCTGCCCCTCCATCTACGGGACAAAGTGGGAAGGCTTCGCCCTGCCCCTGACTGTCTCCCTTGTTCAATCCAACCTATGTTCCCAACCTTGGAGTTAACCACTCCCCTATAACTCTTTTTTTTAATTTATTTATTTATTTTGAGAGAGTATGTGTGTGTGTGTGTAAGCGGCAGAGAGAGAGAGAGAGAGAGAAAATGAATCCCAAACAGGCTTCTCACTGTCAGCACAGAGCCCAATGTAGGGCTCCATCTCCTGAACCATGAGATCATGACCTGAGCGAAATCAAGAGTTGGATGCTTAAGTGACTGAGCCACAGGGGCCCCAACTCTTTCTGTACTTGTTGCCCCTCAAATACCATCTTATTTCTAGCCTCCACTCCTGTGATGCCATCATCATTCTGGCCAACACCACCTCCCTCCCACCACACTGAATCCTCTCGATCCTCCATGGCCTAGGTGAAAGCCCTCTTCCTCCAGAAAGCCTTCTGTGACCATCCAGCCCTAGCCTTCACTGTCTTCTGAACGATCAGAGCACTGAGCCATTTATTTATTATCTGTCATTATCTGTTTAGCTTTTAACTGTGAGCTTAAAGCATTCCCAGGTGCAGACCACAGCCCACCCTTCCAATCACGCAGGCACTTAGCACCGTGCCTTTTACACAGTAAGTACATACGGTGTTGGTAATGATGGAGCCGTGCGGTGCTAGAGCCAAGGGGACCTCGGCCTGTAGGACCATTGGTTAGTTAGTTCAGTGACTTGGCTGTGCCTCCTGGGTTAACAGCACCCAGACGCTGGCTTTTGGAAATCTAAGTCCGACCTCTCTCTGGATTCTGCTTACGCTGTCACTGTCAACTCCTCTGCCTGTCACCACTGCTCCTATGCCAGTGAGGCGGTCCCGGCCTCCTCCCTGTACTGGTCTGTCTTGCACATTGCTTGTGACCGTCGCTAACAAGACATTATGAACACTCTTGCGCTTGTCAGGGGACCTAGTACTTGGCCTCCATTCCCACCCCAGCTGACGACCAAATTTCCAGCTCATTGCAACACACCAGCCGGGCTGATTTCACGAGCTGCCAGAAGTAGCTAATGTCATTCCGGAGCCAATCCCACAGAAACCCCATTGCAGACTCGACATCCCTCTCTCCCCTCACGCACGAGGCAGGCACCCCTCTTGCACGAGGACTGTCACTACCCCAGAACTACGTGTGCTTACAAACATGAAGTTAATCCCAGACACACTGACAGTTTAAATCCTGGGGCCTGAGCCAAACTTCCAGAAAGGAGCCCTTTGTTCTTTGTTTATTGTAGAATAAATGCCCTCCTGAGGAGGAGGTCTCTCTCCTACCCAAGGCCCGTGCAGTCTGGAGGTAACCCAGGCACATTCGCATGGGAGGTTTGGTAGAAATCCTTGCAGGGATCAGGAAACCTTCACGCTAGGATTCACAGTTGACATGCACAGAGCAGGCTGCTCGGCTTGGAGAAAGTGCTGCGGGGAACCGTTCTTTCCAGAAGCCTGAGTACTCCCTTTTAATGATATCAGAGTTGCTCTTCTCAAACCCCACCCCCCGTACCCCCCACACATCATGGAGTTTCTGGCTTCCTCATGAAATATAGCCATCTCCTTAAAAAAAAAAAAAAGAAAGAAAGAAAGAAAGAAAGAAAAAGTACGTGAGATCTCTACTCACCAAAATAGCTCCACTTGGATCCTGCAAAGAACAAAACAAGGCAAAGTAAGTACAGCTGAGCTAGAGCAAGTTAGAGAAAACTACAGATTTTATTTTGAAACGGGTGCCGTCCCAAAGGAGGCGGACGCCCAGACATCATCAGAGTCTGCGTCAGAACAACGGGTTCCCAGAATCGCGTGCTCCAGAGGGAGGTGCCAGGCCGTGGGGTCTGGCAGGGGCTCAAGGGTTAGGGAGGGGGCTTCTTGATTACAAGCCTCCCAGATCTTTTTTTTTTTTTAACGTTTATTTATTTTTGAGAGACAGAGCACAAGTGGGGGATGGGCAGAGAGAGAGAGAGGGAGACACAGAATCTGAAGCAAGCTCCAGGCTGCAAGCTGTCAGCACAGAGCCCAAAGCGGGGCTCGAACCCATAAACCACGAGATCTATGACCTGAGCCGAAGTCTGACACTTAAGCGGGGCTCGAACCCATAAACCACGAGATCTATGACCTGAGCCGAAGTCTGACACTTAAGCGACTGAGCCACCCAGGCGCCCCAGAAGCCTTGCAGATTTTAAGCCAAATTTCAGTTTCTGAATATGTAATGAGATTCACAAGGCTCAACACCCAAAAGCTCCTAAAGGGTGCACAGTGAGAGCTCTGCCACCCGCTCTCCCTGCTTGCGTTAGAGACAGCCAGTTTCCTGCGTTGATGGGGACATTTTCATGGTCTGACTGCACACACATGTAATCACGCTCTCCCTCCTCCTTTGCCCACGAACGGCAGCATCCTGGAAGCACGGCTCTGCGCCTCGCTCTTTCCCACGGAACAGCAAGCCCTGGAGAGCAGTTCACCTCGGAGTTCTTTTTGGAGGAAGCTGCCACCCTCACCCGAGGTAGGAGGCCAGGGGCGGTGAGCACGCAAAGTTCTGCCGGAATGTAAGGAGGCCGCCTACCCCCTCCGGCTCCGTGCCCTTCACAGGTCCTCTGTTCCACGTCAAAACGCAGTTGGGGAAAAGAGGCTGCACAGGGGCTGACACGTCCTTCTTCACCTCCAGAAGGGCACAGAGACCCTGAATCAAGACTCAGGGTGTCTCAGGGGACACCGCCAGGGAGAGGGACTCTCCCAATCCTAAGTGCCTCTCCTAGCTTTTCTGGATGCCTCCATCATTCTTGGCCCACCGGATGCAGTCAGAAGAAGGCACTCACTTCCCCCTTTTTCTCCTGGGAATTGATTTGCAGTCAAGCTTTAACTGACCAGCTATCTGCTCCCTCACCACAACTGGGCATTTCCTACTCAAGCCAACAGGGATTTTGAAAAGCTAAAAGAGTTTTTTAAAAAGGCGGGGGCACCTAGGTGGCACAGTTGGTTAAGTGTGGTACTCTTGAGCTCGGCTCAGGTCATGATCTCACAGTTTGTGAGTTCGAGCCCCACATCAGGCTCTCTGCCATTGGCATGGAGCCTGCTTTGGATGCTCTGTCTCCCCCTCTCTCTGCCCCTCCCCTGCTCATTCTCTAATAAATAAACTTAAAAAAAAAACCACTTTGGAAATCTTTGAGTCTCCTTCTCAATCTGTAGTGCAGGAAAGGAGGCGGTGTTCAGACCCCTTAGAATACCCAATGAGTACTTAAGAACCTCTTGCCCATAAAAATGTCCATGGGCTTGGACACGCAAGATTTCATATACATATACAAGATTTCAGAGAGGTCCCCAGACCCTCTAAAACCCGCGGTGGACCCCACAGTATTTAACAGTCCCAAGATTGACCTTCCCTGAATTAGCAGTTAAAGGAAGACATTCAGAACCATGGGGAAACTGAACTTGTATGCTACCCCCAAGTGTACTGCTAGACCTTTTACTGAAACAATGGTGAAAAGGAACAAAGGAGGCGTGGCCTTGGAACCAAGCTACAGAAGACCTCAACCCTCTTTCCTGAACATTTTCTTTCAGTGGTTTTGCCTGAGGGGTTCATTATTAAAATACAGTCACGGATTTCAGAGGTAGAAGACATCAGATTATTGCCACTGGGGCTGGGCGGCACTCTCGGAAGCTCGGGATCTAGAAGTTCGCAAGTAATCGGGGAGTTCACTAACCTGGAGAGACCGGCCACTCCGGTGAGCCTGGAGACCACCAGGATCACAGCTGCTGCCCGTGAGCAGTCCTGCCTTGGCCACAAGTTTAATTGCACCTGCCCCCAAACCAAATCACAGCCTCAGTATCCCACATCTTCCGCTATACTCCCCCGAAACTGGCCAAGCTGAGGTAGCTGTAGCCCATCCTCTGATGAGGCATCTACGTGATACTTTGGAAAGCTCAGGGAGCAGTGGTATAGAGCGGCCAACTGGGACCATAGAGCCTCACAGGACCAGGGACTCGGTTTGAAAAAGCAGCAGCATCCGGAGTCAACTTTCCTGCCCTCCTCTCTCTGAACAGCTCTGCCTGGTCCTTGAGACCAAGATATAAATGGCAGTGTCTGGAAGGACTCAGGAGCTGGAGGCTGGGGAGAAGAAGCACTATAAAATGAAGAGGAATGTAGTCCAAGGGGGAGGAGGTATCAGATGAAGGTCAAGGCCCAGCCTGGTTCATCTTCAGCTCAAAACTAACCCGGGGCAGACTTTCTAAAGGAAATGTGTGTGTGTGTGTGTGTGTGTGTGTGTGTGTGTGTGTGTGTGTGTGTGTTTGTGTTTGTTTTATCTGGAAGTAACGCCTCCTGGCTCCTTGCCTCTAGCCTTAGAGGCAGGAGTCTTTAAAAAAAAATTTTTTTAATGTTTATTTTTGAGAGAAAGAAAGAGAGCACAAGCAGGGGCAGGGCTGGGGGGGATTTGCAGAGAAAGATTAAGACACAGAATCCAAAGCAGGCTTCAGGCTCTGTGCTGACAGCTCAGAGCCTGATGTGAGGCTTGAAGTCACGAACTGTGAGATCATGATCTGAGCCGAAGTTGGACGCTTAAACAACTGAGCCACCCAGGTGCCCCAAGGGGCAGGAGTCTGAAAACAGGACTCACCTGGCCATACACAGGAGGCAGGCCAGGCCAAGGCTCCTGCAGCTACACTTCAGAGGCTTCCTGAGGGAGCAGGCTTTTCCAGAAGGAAATTTTTCCCCTTCCTGGAAAGGTGATCTTTTCTATCTGTTAGAGGTGGGAGGCTCAGCTCAATGCCTGTTGGAACCTGCAGGCCAGCTCTGTACTGGGCAGGGAGAATGCCTGGAGGGCTCACTGAGGAAGTGGTATTGACAAGGATCCAGGCGAAGGGTTCAGGGCCCTGCCTGCTTCCTGTGCTGGGTGCTAGAACCTTCTCTGAGTAACCATCGCCTAGGAGGCCAGAGACTGTCTAGCTCTCCATATGCAGAATTCATTGAAATGTTCCCCCAATGCAACTAAGAATTCCAAGGTTTTCTCCAGAAGACACTTGACCTCACTTTATTACATTCCCTCCTTCCCGACTTCGGTCATTTTTTTCAGACATTCACCAGTGCAAAATGCTGGGGGTTTAAGAGCTCCAGGGGGAGAGCAGACCACACTTTGACCTCATTACCTAGCCTCACCCCCCCTCCATTCCCAACCTTGGGTTAATACAGACACTGCATCTCACTGACTTTTGCTTTGACCTTGTCCCCAGAGGCAGGTAAACAGCCAAGAAACCTGCATGAGGAATAGCAGAATAAAACCTGTGTTCTTACACTCTGGGGGGTAGGCAGGCTGGCTACTCAGTGGGGGGTGAATGTGAAGTTTTTACTGCAAGCTTCTCCCACTCCAACCTGGAGAATGCGGAGGGAAGCAAGGCAAAGGAGAAGGGAAAGGAAAGGAGGAGGGAGGGCAAGGAGCAGAGGGAAGAAGAGAAGGAGGGGATGGCGGGGATGGCAGGAGAAGAGACTGTAGGGACAGGATGAGGAATGGCCCAGGGTGAGGGGAGTAACAGGCTTTCTGGAAAGCGAGCCAATAAACGGCTGTTTCTCTCCCGTCTTGGAGCAGCTTGGAACTGCACGGGAGATTTCTAGCAAAACTTCAGGTCTGGGTGCAGCTTTCCTGAGAGGGGAACGCATGTCAAAGTCTGCAATTGTAACAATTAATTTCCACTTTTCTATAACCAACCTTCTGTTTCTCCTGGGCCAGATAAGGGAAATAATATCAAGCATCTTGCCAGCCAGTGGATTTGAGTTGAATTAAGAGTAATGCCAAAGCTGCAGCAGCCCAGCTCCCCCCTCTTGCTCCTGCCCTGCCCCACGGCACAGTGACCTCCAAGAGAGAGCAGCCTCTGAGCTTTCAGGCTACAGAGGAGGTCCAACGTCCCACCACCACTGCCTAGAGGCAGAGGGTCCATTTCCAGCATCATAGTCACTGTCAGCCCTCCTGTAAATGTTTCAACCTAACCTTGGTCCAGGAATCATAGCACCTACAAATATCCCTACAACTGGGGACAGACTCTGTCAAGGGCAGGAGCCACCATCAGTTAGTTATCCAGAAGTTTCCACAAAATGTCACAATCTACCCCCCAGAAAAGTGCTCACCCAGCAACTGGAGAGGCAGGCAGTAGGTTGGCAACCTCTTGTTGCTCTTAAGGATTAACCAACCTTAACCTTGGCTGCTCACCTTAACTCACTGCCTTGACCTAAGCCTGCAGTTCAGGTCCTCCCCGCTCTCCTGCCGTCCCCTTGGGCACCCTCAGCCTCCAGCCCTTCGGGGTTAAGGGCCCTAATTACACTCAGAAATGAGGTGTGTATGCCTTCTGAGTGCACACACACATTCAAGATAGTGGAGCCCTCCTGGAGCAAAACAATGATTAAGGATGGGACGCATCATCCCTTAGACTTGGGGGTAAAACGTCATGGTCAAGAGTCTCTCCTCCAAAGATCATCCTTCACTGTTGGAAGGTTCTGCAACTGGGGCGCAGCAAACCCTCCTGGCAACCACGCGGCTCAGAACGCACATACACTTCTCTGCCGTCCCCGCACGTGGACCGAGGCACAGTACTCTAAACCCCGGGTCCCTCTCCTCCCCTTCAGCAAGTTGCCAAGCCACCCCGGTCGAGCTGGCCGAGGCTCCACACAAACATCTTGTAACCCGCAGACAACGTGCTTCCCCCAAGCGCAACAGGTCGTGCCTAACCAAGGAAAACGAATTTCCCCAAACGCATTTTCTAAACTGTCTAAAAAAATACGCATTTGATAGTATGCACGTCCTTCCCTGCTCCCCCCGAAACGATTTTGCTTTCGCATGAGAGGAAGGGGGAGCCCCGCAGGAAATCCTCCGTCCAGGTGTAGCTGAGCGCCCGGGACCGAGAGGAGGGAGGAGGGAGGAGGCAGGCGCTTTACCGTTGAGCGGGGCCGCGCCGGCCGGCGGTTCCTTTAAGCACAGGAGCAGGAGCACGGCGGCGGCGTGCACGCTGCGGGGCATCGCTGGCCGCGGGGCGCCCGCTGCTCCGCTCCGGCCTCTCCGCGCTGGGGACCGCGTGCGCGCAGCCCCGCCGCCCTGCGAGCGCGTCTGCTCTTCGGGCTGCCGGCTCCCCGCGGGCTGCTTTTATGCGGCGACTCAGCCCCAACCACGTGACGGCATCTGCGCGGGGGAGAACGCCCTGCCTCCGGGAGGTCTGGCGCCCCGGGTTGCGAGGTGAGTCGTAGTCTGACTTTAGCCGCGCTCCGCGGGGCAGCGCCGACCTGGGAATCCGGGTCTTGGGGGGTGGGGGGGAGAGGAGCGGGCAGGCGTTGGGGAGAGCCGCCTGCTTCGGCCCCACCGGGAGGGGTGCGGCTGGGGACTGGCTCCACTGGTCACTGCCTTGATCTGTGGCTGCCCTTAAGTGAGACGCGCCCTAAGTATAACGCCGTAGGGACAAGGGCCTCCTTCGTGACCCCCGGTTGTGTGCTCGCCTGGACCGACACACAGCAAAGGGGCCGCATTCCCGTTCAGAATTTCGGCAGGTCGTACAGTGCAGCCTGATAAGGTCTTGCTTTTGAAATTGGACACAAAGAAATTAATGAATTAAGAATAGGTAAATAGGGTACACCGTGAACAGCCTTAGGGAGCAATTAGACTTCCCCTAGTAACATGTTAAGTAGATAAGGCTCATATTCATTCATAGTACCAATCCGTTCTCCACGAAGCAGGGGGGCGGGGGGGCTGTCCCTTCTGACAGGTAGCAATGGAAGAAAACCACTTAATATTATGTTGAGTACCTTCTAGGTGTCAGGCACTGTACTAGGCCTTTTGCATCATGCATCCATGTCTGAGTTGCTTCCAATGCATATTATCATCACCTGTTGCTCGTTTCTGCCCATTTTCCTCATATATCTGTATTCTTTTTTTTTTTTTTTTTTTGAGAGAGAGAAAGCTTGAGCAGGAGAGAGGCAGAGGGAGGAGAGAGAGAATCTTCCAGCACTAGCTGGACATGGAGCCCAGTCTCCTGACTGGAGACCATGACCTGAACTGAAATCAAGAGTCCCATGCTTAACTGACTACGCCACGCAGGCGCCCCTGGGTTCTTTGAAGTATGTGTATACACACATGCAGTCGTATACACACGGTTCTGATTCCCCTTTTTATTTAGTCCGTGTTCACTTGTTAAGTCAAAGGTCTTATTAACCTGCTGCCTCGATAAATCTTCTCCTGCTGTTACCTCCACTTGCTGTTCCCACGTCACTGTCATTTGTCCTTTTGGCTTCCCTGGGCCGTCTCAATGTCTGCACTGCTCTCATGCTGGGCTCAGCTTCCTTCCTGCTCTGCGACCTTGCCTGTTCTCTTGGCTCCTGTGCCGCATGGTCTGCTGCAGGTCTCCCACCAGCCCTGGTACATGACCTGTGTTTGTGACTTTGCCCGTCCTGCCCTCTTCTCTTGGCCACAGGAGGCCGACCAGTCTCCCATCTCTCTGGTCTGTGCTGACTCTCAGCCCATGTGGACTCTCAGGCTGGCCTCGGTGACCAGTGAAACCACTTGTCCAGGCAGGTTTTGGAGGGGAAAGAGCCGCTTCGGTGCTGACAGTCGCCAGGAAGCACATGCCACCCACATTGGAAGGGGTACTACTGTTCTGTCCCCAGCAGCTCAGCTCCTGTTTGCATTAATCAAGAGCTCTGAAGTCTTAAGGAAGTAGTTACAAAGGCAATCTTGTTACCAACACTTCCAGACCACAGTAGGCTTAAGGATGACCTTTACTGCCTGCAAACTTGATAAAGAGCCTTGAAGAAGCTCCAGAGCAGCAAGTGAGCAGTTCACTTATAGTTCTTAAGACATCCGTGCCTCTGACTTGTCATCAAGGGCTTTAAAAGACTAAATGTACTTGAAGGACACAAGAGGTAGGGAGGAGCTGCTGCAGGCCCGCAGATGCCCATGCGGAAGCAGTGCCGGTGAGACCAATCGTCCCACGTCTCGCACAGCGGAACGGTACACTGGGCCGCGCATGCGCACTTTGTTTCTCTCAGTTCAGGTGTTCTCCCATCATGCCTGGCTAAACATTAAGTTCAGTTTCTCCTTGAACATGCATCTCTAAGTCTTCTCCAAGGATCCCCGGAGGTAGAGGAGGAGAGGTTTAGAAAAGAGGGAGGATTTAACAGAACGCTAAGGCAAGATTGTGAAGTGGGCTTGATGGAGAGACGGGAGAGGGCTGGGGTGTTTACCGCACGGCTAGAGCAGAGGCTGGTTAATTAGTCAAGACCGGATAGCAATCAAAAGAGAATTGAGAACATCAGCTGAGATCCAGTTGCCCTGCTTTGAATGATTTTCTTTTTTTAAGTTTAGGGGATCAGAAAGGGGGAAAAGCAAACAGGAATGGATGGAATGACCAAATTTCTAAAGTATTAAAGCCGAATGTCAGGCGCTCCCTCACCCCCCAAAACACAGCACCGACCTCACCGGCTTATGTTCCCAACTCTGGGAGCTTCCGTGCCAGAGGCTCCCCGAAGCCTGCGTCACTGGACGTGCACAGGCTCGCTTTGCCGTCATCAGATGGGGCTCTCAGCTGCCAATAAATAATCCATTACTCAATGGGGTAAGGTGGAAAATGGACCTGGGACACTCAAAATGTGGCAACTGGCCACCAAAAAACATGCCCAGAGACTCCAGGGAGAAGAGCTCCTGTATATTGTCACCATCTGAACTGACAAGAGGCGAGGCTGCTGAGTCACAGGCAGAGAAGTGGGGGGCAGAGGAGCTCAAGACTTGGTGTCAGGGGGTCTGGGCTAAAGTGCCTCCCCCACCACTACTTACCGAATGGCCTTGACAGTGGTACAACTTCTTGAAACTTCAGTTTCCTTCTCTGTATAGTGCAGGTTGTAATCCTGGCCCCTGGGTGACTAACAGAAATGATATATGGCTGGAATGAGAATGCGCGAGTGAACCCTTTTCTGTTCATCCATTCATTCGCCCTCTGTGCGCCAGGCACTGTGTGAGGCCTTCTTCTTGCTCTTGGAGAGTGTGGAAACTCATAAACCACCATATTGGGTTGGAATAAGTGTGACGGAAGGCTGATGTATAACCAGAACAGATCCACGCTGTCCCGGGGCAGTGAGGGAAGACAACATCCATGTAGGAATCAGATTCTGTGACTTTATAAAACCTCTGACACACTCTGCTCACGCCAGCCTCTTCTTTCCCAGAGCTGGCGCCACGTGCCCAGACACAAGCTAACCTGGAGGCACAAGCATTCCAGTATAAAGAATTTCTTAAGGTAAGAATTGACTCTTCAAATAGTGTCACTCGAGAGGCCCAGGTGGCTCAGTCAGTCCAGCCTCTGACTCTTGATCTCAGCTCGGGTCTTTATCTCAGGGTCCTGAGTTCAAACCCTGTGCTAAGCCCCAGGCTGGGTGTGAAGCCTACTCAAAAACAAACGAACGAACAAACGGTGTCCCTCTGCTGGGAATGCACTTTTTGTGGGGCTAAGAAAGGACGCGCGGGAGGGGAAGGAACATTTAGCGAGGACCCGCTGTTTGGCACTGCGCTTGGCGCTTTCTTCTTACAACAACTTGTGGGGATAGTGTCGGACTGTCATTTTACAGACGAGGAATCTGAGGCTTGGCAAAGTTAACTCCTTTCCTTGAATGAGGCTGCTGAGTGGCAGAGCCTGAATCCTCAACCAGACGGTTCTCTGTCCCCAAGGCCCAGGCAGGCTCCTTTCATGGCTCTCCGAACGCATACCTTCGATGGGGATGTTTTCTATCCTTCTAGGATGAGGCTTCTTTCGTTTTCTAGATGCTGTGATCATTGATTTGTGGATTAGGGGCACAATGTGCCAATTCTGGCAACTGAATAATGCTCAGCATGGGATACGGCTGTGTCCTCCCCGATCCCCATGGAGTTAGAGAGCCCCTGCCCTCTGATCGGGGCCCAGCACATCTGCCAAAATGTGATATGAGGAACCTGAGAGCTTTGATTCGATACATTTCTCTGCAAATGAGAATATGAGCCAGACGGCCTGGTTACTTGTTATATTAATGAACTCTGCTTTGACCAAGGAAGGGGGGCATGGAGGAAGGCAGAGGAAGAGGAGGAAAGGACTGGAAGGGAAGGAGGAAAGGAGGGAGGGAGGAAGGAGAAGGAAGGAAGGAGAGGAAGGGAGGGAAGAAGGAAGGAAGGGGAGGGAGGAAAGGAAAGGAAGAAGGAAGGAAAAAGCCGTGGGCTTTCCTTTGATTGGGTAATGGCTGAGGAGACCTCTGGGCCAAGGCTCGCATAGACTCTTTGATCTGGTGCAAATGTCTAGGTCTTTGAAAATGGAGTCACTCTTGTAGCTTTATTCACATGGGCTCCTTCACCTGTGAGCTGTGGCTTGGAGTCGTAGCCTCTGTGTGAACCCAGCCACCCTACTCACTTTCAGGCGGGATCAGTCACAGGGTAGAGTGACCCTCAGGAAAGAATGCTGAACTCGTGGCTCTGCCAGGAATGAGCTCTGGGCTTATAGCAAATTTCCTGTCCAGCATACGCCTCAGTTTTCTGACCTGTAAGTTGAAGTAAGAATGTCCAGCCCCACACAGGACTGTGAGTGCGCGATGAGACCATGTGTGTGAAAGTACGCTGGAAAACCAAATAAGTACTTGACATACACGAGATATTCCTGAGAGAGGGCTTGAAACAAGAGATATTGTTTTGATCTCAGCCTTGGTTTACCAATAGAAGAAAATGAAAACTGGGTTCCAACAAGGGACTACAAGTTCTCATTCAGCCCCTGCCACCAGTTACCACGGCAACTTGTGACTCGGGTCCAGCTACTTGTCTGCTGACTCCTTCAGCTGTTGCTTCTGTCAAGTGGGGAATAATGGCTTGTCATCGGGACTTTTATAAAGCACTCTGCATGATTAATAAAAAAAATGACAGTGATTTAAAATTCTACACATAGGGAAAGTAAGCGCTGCAAGTGCAAGTAAATCTTGGTGCAATATGTTTCCTCTTTCCAGGCAAATGATTCTGAAAACCATGGTTTACTGACAAGAGACTGCTTCGGAGATGGAATTAGACTTATATCTATGGCTTCTGGTTTCTCCCGTCCATCTCCTTTCACCCCTGCTGGTTGGACCCACTCTTCTCTAACCTCGGGGGTTTGGTCCAGATCCTGTTCTCCTTGTTCTCATTCTGAAGCACTGTCCCCTCTTACCCCTGTCTCGCAAACAGAAGTACAGTTATAGATGACATTCCAGCAAGCTGGTGGGACCGACCGGAAGTGAATAGTCCTCATATCAGTTCTGACAACTTCCGCCCAGGGTTAGGAAAGCTGAATGGTATAAGGGAAAGGGTTTGGCATCACATGAACCCGGGTTTTGAAAGTCAGCTCCACCATCACTGCCCATGGGAACTTGGTCACGTCACTTAACCTCTCAGAGTTTCCATTGCCTCCTTTCCTTTCTTTTCCTTTTGTTTTCTATTCTTTTCTTTTTCTTTCTTTTTTCTTTTGAGAGAGAGAGGGAGTGAGCAGGGAAAAGGGCCACATGGAGAAAGAGAGAGGGAGGCAGGAAGAGAGAGAGAGAGAGAGAGAGATCGGGAGGGAGAGAGAGGGAGGGAGAGAGAGTGAGTCTCCAGCAGGCTCCACACTCAGCACAGAGCTCAACATGGGGTTGGATCTCACAACTATGAGATCATGACGTGAGCTGAAGTCAAGAGTCAGACACTCAACTGACTGAAACACCCAGGTGCCTCTCCTATTTTCCTTTTTAAAGAGATGAGAGCCATAGAGTAAGAGTACCCCAAAAAGCAATAAGGAGGAATAAATGTAATAAGCTAGGTTTGTAAAGAATGTAGCCCAGTGGCATATAATGAGCACCATTTAAATGGTAGTTCTCTGCTATAGAAAGGCCTTGAATGGCTGAAGGGGGACTATTTCACCCATTGTTCCTGATTTAGGCAACCCTACCAACTTCCCTGGATTGGGCAACCCCACCAGCTTTCATGAACCCTAAGAGAAGGATGAGTAAAGATTTCCAGACATCTGTTTCCCCCTAGTTCTGCACATTGGCCTCTCAAAGAATATCACTTGTGTCATAACACAGCAGTCTTCCTACGGAAGCAGTGATACCTTTTAATCAAGTAGACTCAGAACTACTTTATCACGGGAAATGCGTGATCACTAGAATCTTGGAGCTGGGAGGTATTCCTGAGCCCAGAGATGCCACATGCTATTAGAATAAGCTGGTAATTTCCTCTTGCTTAGATACCCTTGTTTATTTACAATTGCAGGAATTTATAATCTGATCCCTCATTTCCGTTCCTTTCAAAGAAAACTGGCAAGCACCTCCCACCTTCCCTTGGCCCCAGCGCCTGGCAGAGACTCAGTAGGCTGGAAGCCTGGTGCAGTTAACATCGCTGGTTTCATGGCATGGACAAGCGAGGGCCACGGAGCATCTCAACAGACTGTCCAAGTTGAGTTGGCCCTCTGGCCAGATGCCAGCGCCTGGCAAGAATCCAGCTCCCTCTCAAGCCCTGAGACAAGGCTCAGGTGCACATGGTGGCCAAGGACAGCAGATAGGCAGCCAAGGCTTCATGACTCTCTCCCCCTAGACATATGGCCAGTGAACTAGAGATACTTCCCCGAGGAGAGACTACACGGTGTGCTCACTGTGATGAGTAAAGAAGTCTTACCTATGGAGCTAACTTCTTTATGCCCACCCCATCCCCCATCCTTGAAATCAAGAGTTTGAGGCTCAGGGAAGAGGGGAGGGGCTGGAGGTTGAATCAATCACCAACGGCCAATGAGTTCATCAGTCATGCCAATGTAATGAAGCCTCCATAAAAAACAGACAAAAGAACTTCTGGGTTGGTGAACACATGGAGATGTGGGGAGAGTGGGCCCTGGAGAGTCCCGGAAGCCTTCCCCACACCTTGTTCCTGCAGCTCGGCCGTCTCTTCCTGGGTTGCATGCATCCTTTAAATGTGTGGGGGTTTTTTCAAATGTTTATTTTGTGAGAGAGAAATAGAGAGCATGTGTGCATGTGCACAAGTAGGGGAAGGGCAGAGAGAGAAGGAGAGTGAGAGAGAGAGAGGAGCTGGGGGTCAGAGGGAGAGAGACAGAGAATCTCAAACAGGCTCCATGCCCAGTGCAGAGCCCAACACAGGGCTCCATTTCACAACCATGAGATCGTGATATGAGCCGAGATCAAGAGTCTGGTACTTAACTGACTGAGCCCCCCAGGCACCCTGAGGTATACCCTTTTATAATAAACTGGTGATTCAGGGAAAAAAAAGAGAGTTTGAGGCACACTTTGCAGTGGAATAAATTATAACTAGGTTACTTACATCTTCAAATTCTGTTTTTCTTGGGGAGGATGGGAAGGAGAAATACCTCATACCTCAGTCCTTCCATTTTTGTAGCAGAAACTTAATGCCATTGAGTTCCAGTGAGAATTTTTTAAATTCTTCTGAAACATTTAGGAAAGATTCCATTTGCCATAATTACGGTGCACTATGCTTGTTACTATTGAGTTGTTCATTTTTTGTGAAGGCATCTGATCCGCTTGTGATAAGAAGGATCTGGGATGGACTAGTGTGTGATTTCTTGCACCTCTGAGAGAAAAAACATGTTAACACAGGCCTAGTAGTAAAGAAATCAATTCAGAGCTAGTGAATAAGAGAAATCCCATCATGGGGCGCCTGGCTGGCTCAGTCAGTAGAGCATGCAACTCTTGATCTCAGGATTGTGAGCTCGAGCCCCACGTTGGGTGTAGAGATTACTTAAAAATAAAATCTCTGAAAAAATAAAAAGAAATTTCATCATAATAGTTCTTATATAACTAGCTGCCAGCAGAAGGGAAATGGTAAAAATTGGAAAAGAAGGCAGAGAAAAGTTATGGGAGGAAGAGTGCTAACTTGTAGCCATTGTCCAGACTAAAGGGTTAGAAGCCCAGGGAAGTTAAAGGTAACTCCATGGTCTTCCACCTGAGGGATGGGTGACGTGTGATTTTGTGAAGATTCAAGAGTCTAATGCTGGACAAAGCATTCCTAGCCAAGACTGGAAACACAACATTTTTTTAAAAATCATTTTTTAAAAAATGTTTATTTATTTATCTTGAGAGAGTGTGTGAGTAGGGGAGAGGCAGAGAGAGAGGAAGAGAGAGAATTCCAAGCAGACTCGATGCTGTCAGCACAGAGTCCAACATGGGGCTTGATCTCATGAACCGTGAGATCACAACCTGAGCTGAGATAAAGGGTCAGATGCTCAATCTACTGAGCCACCCAGGCCCCCCTGGAAACAGAACTTTAAATGTTGAACTATAACAGGAAATCATCTCAGCCAAGTGATTTTTTATAAACAAAGTTATTTAGAGGGAATTCATAAAAGGAAAAGAAGTCGCACGCTAGTCCATCCTAGCTGACGGTAAGTTCTTGCATGGTCCATTCTTATTCTTGTTCATGTGAACAGAAAATATTTATCTGGTTACTATTAAGTAAATATACCATATTGTGCATACCACTTTTAATAAACAAAAACTAACCTCGGATTATAAGCACTTTCCTACATTGCTACATAATCTTAATAATTTTTACATTGACAAGTCTTAAGTTTCAAGAAGTCATGAAACCTGGGAAGATTAGCGATTTAAAACAGGGAGGCCAATTTCTTGAGGGAGTTCCTCAAGAAGGTCAGGAAACTCCAAGAAGAGCAATGGAAGATTCAATTTGACAGATTTAGATAAATATGACAGTGGGTAGATTGTAAGTGGCTTGATGGCTTAGGGGACAAGCGGAAGTGATTGCATACATAGCAATGGCTGCACAGGGGAAGTGAGAGCACAGGACGGGTCCAAGTTCACAGCTCAGGGCAGGAGCAGCCATAGTGCATGACGGTGAGTCTTCTTTCGAAGTTCACATGCTATGCAGTGTTTCACCAGTAGGCACTCTAAAGAAGCTTCTAGGCCTCAGAGCTCCTAAAAGAGTTCAAGAGCCAAGACCAAGAACCAAGGACACTCGATGAAGTGAAAGGTTTGAGGAATCATCAGAGCTACACATACATCCGGGACACCCAGAAGTGAGCATTTTATTCCTTGTCCCACTTCTAGGTTTCCAGCCATCCTCCTACTCGCTGGTTGTGCTTTTCCTTACTTCTTCTCTATTTCATTTATTCCTTCCCCTTGAACGTTCTCCATCTTTCAGTCTGAAGAATCAATGGGTGGGGCGCCTGGGTGTCTCAGTCGGTGAGCGTCTGACTTCAGCCCAGGTCGTGATCTCGTGGTTTGTGAGTTCAAGCCCAGCACTGAGCTCTGTGCTGACAGCTCAGGGCCTGGAGCCTACTTTGAATTCTGTGTCTCGGTCTCTCTCTGCCCCTCCCCTGCTCATCCTCTCTCTTTTCTCTCTCTCTCTCTCAAAAATATTAAAAGAAAGAAAGGAAGAAAGAGAGAAAGAGAGAAAGAAAGAAGGAAAGAAAGGAAGGAAGGAAGGAAGGAAGGGAAGAAAGAAAAAAGAAAAGAAAAAGAGAAAAGAAAAAAGAAAAGAATCAATGGGCCATGGTCTTCCAGCTCCGTAGAATAAGTGCTGTCCTGGGGAACCTAAGGTAGGGACAGCAGGGTGGGGGAGGGGAGGGCAGAGCCCGGAGAGAGATGAACTCAGACCCAGAAAAGCGATTAGCTAGGGCAGTAGGAAGTAAACTCTGAAGACCCTGCCCCAGGAAACAGGGTGACAGTTTTACTTGTTACACTTCTGTATTGTTTGAGGTTTGGGGGTTGTTGTTGTTTTAAAGCAAATCTGTTACAAATTGAAACAATCACACAGTTAAAATTTAAATACATTGAAAGAGACAAATGTTTTCTTTTTTGAAGTAAAAGAAGCAATAGACTACTGTTAAAGAACAAAAATTCAACTGAGTAAATTTGAAGCTCTAATTGGCTTTATGAAGCCATTCAAGGCAGCATCCCATCTCGTTGGTGGAAAGGAGCTTCCCGAGAGAAATTACACCAAGTTGAAGGTTTTTATGGGAAAGAGGGTGGGACAGAGACGTCATTAGCGAAAGAAATGATTGTTCCGGGCAAGGGCATTTTGGGAAAAGGGCAGGGACCTCACCATGCAGATTACTTCATCTTCCTTTGAGGGGGTGGAGAGGACCCTCCTGACAGATTGCCTCATGGGTGCTGGCGGGCTACATTTCCAGGGAAGGTTGAAACTACAGTCTGGTGAGGTACTGAGCTCCTGTTTCAAGACTTGGCCTCAGTAATGCCATATTGAGCCGCTGGTTCTTTTTCGCACTAAGCAGAGTCTACAGTGCCAGCAAAAGCAGCTGCAAGATCCCAAATAGCAAGTGCAGAGAAAAGGTGTCCGATGACAAGACAGACAGTGCCTCTGAGAAATCCGGCTCTGCAAACACAGAGAGTGAGTGAGCGAGAAAGAACGCTGATAGGGGGAAATGGCAATGATAAGAGATGGGTCGTTTAAACCTCAGCTGGGAGGACAAGGAGACAAGGCTGGAGCAGAGGGAGTCTCAAGGATTTGGAAAGCTTGAGGCAAATAAGGTGAATAAAAGGAACTGCCATTTCTGAAGCCTGGAGGGAACATTCCAGATGGAGGAGAGCTGGGGGAAAAGGGACCAAGAGGAGCAAGGGGAGAGCAGTTAGGGCTTGCGCTGCAGAAAAAGGGGTTCAGATTTTTGAAAGCATTACACGAGGGAAAGCTCCCAACCACATATAAAAACAGAGAGTATTGGGGCCCCTGGCCAGCTCGGTTGGTGGAGTGTGTGACTCTTGATCTCAGGGTTGTGGATTCAGGGTCCATGTTAGGTGCAGAGATTACTTAAAAATTAAATCCTGGGGCTCCTGGGTGGCTCAGTTATTTGGGTGTCTGACTCCTGATTTCAGCTCAGGTCGTGATCTTGTGGTTTTGGGGATTGAGTCCCGAGTTGGGCTCTGTGCTGAGCATGTGCTTGCTTGGGATTCTCGCTCGCTCGCTCGCTCTCTCTCTCTCTCTCTCTCTGCCACTTCCCTGCATATGTGCGTGCGCGCGCGCGCACACACACACACACACACACACACACACACACATATGTATATTCCCTCTCTCAAAATAAATAAACTTTAAAAAGATCTTTAAGAACAACAGAGAGTATAGTTATAATGAGCCCCCATGTACCCATCACCCAGCTTCTTTTTTTTAAAGTAGTTTATTGTCAAATTAGTTTCCATACAACACCCCGTGCTCTTCCCCACAAGTGCCCTCCTCCATCACCTCCACCTCTTTTCCCCCCTCCCCCTTCAACCCTCAGTTCGTTTTCAGTATTCAGTAGTCTCTCAAGTTTTGCATCCCTCTCTCTCCCCAACTCTCTTTCCCTCTTCCCCTCCCCCTGGTCCTCCATTAGGTTTCTCCTGTTCTCCTGTTAGACCTATGAGTGCAAACATATGGTATCTGTCCTTCTCCGCCTGACTTATTTCGCTTAGCATGACACCCTCAAGGTCCACCCACTTTCCTATGAATGGCCGTATTTCATTCTTTCTCATTGCCATGTAGTACTCCATTGTGTATATATACCACGTCTTCTTGATCCACTCATCAGGTGATGGACATTTAGGCTTTTTCCGTGTTTTGGCTATTGTTGACAGTGCTGCTATGAACATTGGGGTGCATGTGCCCCTATGCATCAGCACTTCTGTATCCCTTGGGTAAATCCCTAGCAGTGCTATTGCTGCCCATCACCCAGCTCCAAAGTTGGCACCTCATGCGCAGCCCTCCTTCATCTATACCCTCACCAGTGCATCACCCCTTCCCTTCACTGGCTTGAAACAAATTCAAGATCCAGCATTCTTTCAGTGGTTCTCCAACTGGACTGAATATCACAACCCCCTAGAGGGCTTCTTCAAACACGGACTGCAGGACCCCACCCGGAGTTTCTGACTCTGCAGGTCTAGAGCGGGACTGAGAATTTGCATTTCTGTTTTTTTTTAATGTTTATTTATTTTTGAGAGTAAGAGAGAGAGAGCAGGGGAAGAACGCAGAGAGAGACACACACTGAATCCCAAGCAGGCTCGAGGCTCTGAGCTGTCAGGACAGAGCCCAGCGTGGGGCTCAGACTCACAGACCTTGAGATCATGACCTGAGCCAAAGTGGGACGCTTGACTGACTGAGCCATTCAGGTGCCTTGAGAATTTGCATTTCTAACAAGTTCCCAGATAATACCAGTGCTGCAGATCCAGGGGCCACACTTTGGCAACCACTGTCTTATTTCATCTGTACATATTTCTCTTTCAAAAGGGACCCCCTTATTTAAAACATAATCACAATGTTGCCACCGCTCACAAAAATATATAGTAATTCCTCAGTATCGTGTTTTCCCAGTTGTCCTCTCGGTGGTCTTACTAACCACTTGTTTGATTCATGCTCCAGACAAGATCCATGCCTTGCCGTTGGTTAATATAGCTCTCAACCCCTCTGGTGTAAGGGGTGGGGTTTGAATTAATAACGCGAGGAATCCCTTGAGCGGTAGCACTGACAGAGGTGCCGCTGTGTATTGGGAATAGAGCACAGCCGTCGGGTCTGAGTCGCGCTCTCCACTTCTGACTGACACAGGTTGGACCCCCCACTGAAGTGCTTGGAGGCTCATTTGTCTCATTTGTAAGATGAGAATAAGCCTTTCATGAAGACTTGTGAGAACTGCATGAAAATCAGGCCTGAGGCTTGGTGTCTGATACATGGTAGGGCTAAGGAACCAGTAGGCTTGGGTTGGTAGCCGCGCTGTGACCTTGGGACACCTTAGGCAGGTGTTTCTCTAAGCTCCAGTTTCCTAAGCAATAAAATGGAGATGATAATAGTACGTTAGTGGGTTGTGAATGAGCTGACGGGTGCAGACAGCTGAAGCATGGCATCTAATGTGCAGTGAGCGCTCAGGTTTTTTGCTGCGGCTACAAAAATACCAGTTATTATTAGGAGCACAATAAATGTTACTTCTCGTTCACCTGAAAATCTTGATTTTCAAAGTGATGGGTCGGGAGATCCCAGGCCATGAATTTGTGTGTTCCCCATCTCACTTATTTCTTAGTGTGGTTCATGGCACCACCATCCTCCCAGGTGCCCGAGTTAGAAGTTTTGGGGGTCGCCTTGGACTCCATCCCACATTCAGGTGCATCATCCATGATAAAGGTTTCTCCCTTCAGGTTGCGGCTGGGACCCCAAACTGAATGAAAGAACCTAACAGCGCCTGGTACGCAGTGCGTCCTTAATCAACACTGATGGTGTTATTTCCATTGCCTCTGCTCTCCTTCTGACCGCCGCCCTCCCCGGACCCACACTGCCCAGCAACTCCCCTCCCCTGCTCCCCCCCAGACCCCCAGGCTCTCATTCTTCAGATGATAGCCTTTCTCCCAGTGTCTCCCCCTCCCCAACCCTGACTGCAGCGCAGTGAGCACAGTTTCCGTCCCCCATCCTCCCGCTGTGTGAGGAGCTACTTGCCTTTTATTTTTCCTCTCTCTTCGTCCTTGATACTTCCATTTTCCTCCTTCCCATAGGCGTTCAGTCTCGTGGTTTTAAAAAAATATTTATTTGTCTATTTTGAGAGAGAGTGCGCGTGCACCAGCAGAGGAAGGGCAGAAAGAGAGGGAGAAAGTATAGCAAGCAGACTCCGTGCTGTTAGCCGGGAGCTCGACGTGGGGCTCAGTCTCATGAACTGTGAGGCTGTGACCTGAGCCGAAATCAAGAGCTGGGCACTTCACCGACTGAGCCACCCAGGTGCCCAGCATGTTTTTGATAACGTATTCTTGGATAGGTATGCAAACTTGCTAAATACACCTACCACATCTACTTATCTGGTCCCCTAGGAAATACCCTTGACCCCGCTCCCCCTGCCAGCTGCAGTGAGATGAATGTCCATGTGGATGATCCTTTAGGACCTGAGCAAGAGTTTGTCTGAAGCATCTGCCCAGGAGGGGAATCACCGAATCGTGTCTGTGCCAATTTCCTTTGACCAAGCACTGCCGGTTGTCCCTGAGAACTTCAGAACTCTCGGCCTCTAAAGACTCCTTCCAAACCCTTCCACTGACAGACTTGACGAAACTCTAGCATGGCTCCAGTAGCTGAAGGTCATCCCTGGGATGCTCCTAGCCCCCAGGGAGGGACCCCTTGAGATGAGAGTTCAGTGCTGCCCAGAGAATTTATTTGTTCCAGCAGAAGGACCCCAAACCTCCTCTAAGGGCAGTTGCTTTAGAAAGCTTGCGATTATAAAGTCTTTCTCTGCCCTTTGAAATGTAAATCTACCACCCCAAACTGTTTCCTAAAAGACCTAAGAGCAAATATTCAGGGAGATAACTCCTCTCTCCTCCCCGTGGAGGAGGATAAGGACCTACCTTGAGCAGGCACCTCGCTGCTGCCTCCAGTCATAAAGATAGGAGAATTTGTTTCTCCTCTTGGAATCCAAGTGGCCTAGTCACGTAGACCGAGCCCTCTTGACACCCGTCTCAGTGCCTTTCCCCTTGCACATCCTTTACGCATCTCCATGCCTGAAAGACACGTTTCTAGCCTCTTGTTTTATAGATGTTGAGTCCCATTCCCTCTGGACTCATTTCCCCGTTGCAACATAGTTATTGAGTAACACCTGTCCTCACTGCTTTACTAGGGTCCAGCTTTGTTTACTTTTGACGCGCCCTAGAAAATCTCTAGCCGTTTACTTTCCCAGCAGGCAACCAGAAGAGTTTCAGACCTCCCGAGAATTTCTTATTACCCAGTCTCTGAATTCTTGCCAACCTCATGGGTAAAAAGAGATCTCTTGCTATTGTTTGAATTTTCATTTATCTGTAACTGGTGGGATTGAGCGGAACTAGTGGACTTTCTTGCGTGAGTCATATATTCATATGCTTTGTGCATTTTCCTGTTGGGTTCTCCGTCTTTTTCTGATTGATTTGTAGGACTTTCTTATACATTTTAGGTAATAATCCCTATTGGTTTTAGAAGTCTCAATATTTTTTCTCAGTCTATCACCTGTCAGTTAATCTTGGTAACAGTATCTATCATTATCATTAATTTTGACATAGTCATATCCCTCAATTTTTTTGGCCAATGATTGCACTTTTTAGGTCTTGTTTTTGAAAGAATTTTTCCCCACTTTAAAATCATACGTAGGGGCACCTGGGTGGCTCTGTCCGACTTTGGCTCGGATCATGATCTTACGGTTCATGAGTTCGAGCCTCGCATTGGGCTCTGTGCTGACAGTTCAGAGCCTGAAGCCTACTTCCAATTCTGTGTTTCCATCTCTCTCTGCCCCTTCCCTGCTCATGCTCGCTTGCTCGCTCTCTGTCTCTCCCCCCACCCAAAAATAAATGAAAAAAATTTTAAATTAAATCATAAATATATTCTCCTATATATATTTCTGTGTCTTTTTGGTAGGATTTTGCTTTTCATATTCAATCTTTAGTGCATCTGAAGTTCACCTTTGTTTATATGTGTTGAGGATTCAACGTAATTTTTCTCCATGTAGTGAGTCAGTTTCTCTGTACTGTCTGCTAAGCAACTTACCCGGTCCTGGTTGACTGGGGTGCGTTTATTTCCTAAACGTCAGGTGCGCTCACACCCAAAAGCATATACGTTTCTGGGCACTTTGCGGCCCTTGGCCTATTTGCACGTTTCTGCACCGTAGCGTTTTATCACGTGACACTGGAGTGTCGTCAGGCAAGTCCCTCCTCTTTGTTCTTTTCTCAGAATTAACTGATTATGGAGTTTGAGTTTATTCTTCTATATGAATTTCTGAATATGCTTTTCTTTCCACCAAAAAATTACTAGGAGTGTATGGAGATTGCTTTACCTTTTTAGATTCACTTTGGGAGAATCGATATCTTTACATGTTAGGGGGTCTTGTCTCCCGACACGGCATGTCTCTGCTTGCTCAGGGCTTGTATTGTGCCCTTTAGTAGTTTTACATTTGCCGTCCCCAAATGGTTTGGGGCTAATATAGAATGCCGCTGATTTCTGTAAGCGGATCTTGTTCCTGACATCCTTGCCAGGATTCTATTAATTTTGGAGGGATTTTCTATATAGATAATCAAATCACCTGTCAATAGTAACAGTTTTGTTATTTTTCTTCTTTTTTTTAAATTTTAGAGAAAGAGAGCACACAAGCACGGGAGAGGGACTGAGGGAGGGAGGGAGGGAGAGGGAGAGAGAGAGAGAGAGAGAGAGAGAGAGAGAGAGAGAGAGAATCTTAAGCAGGCTCCATGCTCAGTGCAGAGCCCAAAGCAGGGCTCGGTCCCATGACCCTGGGATCAAGACCTGAGCCAAAATCAAGAGTCAGATGCTTAACCAACTGAGCCACCCAGGCACCCTTTTCTTTCTCTCTCTTTCTTTCTCTTCTTTCTTTTTCTTCTTTCCTTCTTTCTTTCTTTCTAACTTAAATCCAAGTTAGTTAACATATGGTGTAATAATGATTTCAGGAATAGAATTTAGTGACTTGTCACTTAGACATAACACCCAGTGCTCATTCCAACAAGCCTCCTCCTTAATGCCCCTTGCCCATTTAGCCCATCCCCCCACCCCGCACTCCTAGAGCAATCCTCAGTTTGTCCTCTGTTTAAAGGGCTCTTATGGTTTGTCTCCCTTTCTGTTTTTATGTTATTTTTGCTTCCCTTCCCTTATGTTCATCCGTTTTGTATCTTAAATTCCACATAATGGTGAAATCATATGATATTTGTCTTTCTCCGACTGACTTATTTTGCTTCACATAATACACTCTGGTTCATTCCATGTTGTTGAATATGGCAAGGTTTCATTCTTTTTGATTGCCGAGTAATACTGCATTGTATATATATATATATACACTACATCTTCTTTACCCATTTATCCATGGGTGGACATTTGGGCTCTTTCCATACTTTGGCTATTGTCGATAGCACTGCTATAAACATTGGGGTGCATGTGTCCCTTTGAAACAGCACTCCTGTATCCTTTGGATAAATACCTAGTAGTGCAATTGCTGGGTCGTAGGGTTGTCTACTTTTAATTTTTTGAGGAAACTCCCTTCTGTTTTCCAGAGTGGCTGCGCCAGTTTGCATTCCCACCAGCAGAAGGGTTCCTCTTTCTCTGTGTCCTTGCCATTACCTGTTGTTGTCCAGGTGTCTTTCTTTTTTTTTTTTAAGTAGGCTCTACACCCAACTCGGGGCTTAAACTCACAACCCCGATAAGATCATAATCATAATAAGGGTCACATGCTCTACCAACTGAGCCAGCCAGGCACCCATCACTTCCTTTCAAATCCTTCTGCCTGTTACTTTGTTTTCGTGTCTTAATGTGTTGGCCAAGACCTCCAGCACGGTGCTGAGCTGTAGCAGCTCCTGTTCTCAGAGGGAATGTGGGTTGACCTGCACCTCTTATCTCCTTCCTGGCCCCAGGGGCCAAGCTTGCCTTCATGTAGCCACAAGCTCTATTTCCTTCTGGTGCAGGACTAGTGATTCTGTTTTGCTGTGTAGTGGAGTTGGGATAAACCATAAACTGTCCATGGAAATTTGGGGGAGGTAAAAGTTCCCCCACCTGTGGCACCTTCCCCTGTAGGCCGTAGTCACATACACATGTACCCTGGGACTCAATTATTTGCTGTCTCTCTAGAAGCTTCTCACAGTTATTACATTAGATACTCAGATCCACCAACTGCTCCATTTTTTAAAATTTTTATTTATTTATTTATTTACTTAATTTATTTTTTAAATAGTTTACTGTCAAATTGGTTTCCATACAACACCCAGTGCTCTTCCCCACAAGTGCCCTCCTCCAACACCTCCACCTCTTTTCTCCCCTCCCCCTCCAACCCTCAGTTCGTTTTCAGTATTCAATAGTCTCTCAAGTTTTGCATCCCTCTCTCCCCAACTCTCTTTCCCTCTTCCTCTCCCCCTGGTCCTCCATTAGGTTTCTCCTGTTCTCCTGTTAGACCTATGAGTGCAAACATATGGTATCTGTCCTTCTCTGCCTGACTGATTTTGCTTAGCATGACACCCTCGAGGTCCACCCACTTTCCTACAAATAACTGCTCATTTCTGAGGCATTCGTTCCCAGCACTGGGTTGCGGAAGGTAGCCGGTAGCCTAAAACAGCTTGCCATTTGGTCAAGATCCAGAAGCCAGAGTGACATTTGTACAATAATTCCCATCATAGGCCATTGAAGGCCCTCATTGTAAACTCTTTAGTAAAAGCATTCAAGGGCTTGACAAGGTGGCCTCACCTCCTTTTCCACTTACCACCGCATACCCCACCCTCAGACCATCCTGGGTGATCTCCTTTTCCTGAATGTGTCCATTCAACCTTGTCTGTTTACCGTCCAGTTCCCTCTGCATGGGCTTCTCTCACCCTTTCCCCACATGGAGAAAGCCTCATCACCCATCAAGGCTCAGAACAAAAGTCATCCGTCTTATGCTGTCTTCCCAAATTGTATCTCATTGGCAAACATCATTGCTTCCGTCACAGTCCCCAGAGCACATAGCTGTCGGGTTTGCCTTACAGTGTGTTGCTAGTTATCTAACTGTTGCATTAGATTACGACCTCCTGAAGGTCAACGACTGTTTATTCATCTCTATCTCTGCAGCAATTCTTCGCATGTGACAAATGCTCAATAAATGCTTACTCATCAAATGAAGGGATAGGGATCACAAATTATATGAAAAAAGAAGTCATTAGTGAAGGTGAAGTGATGCTGATCGAACGTGAATTTGCGGAGGTGTTATCTGCAGTAAGACTCAGCGACATGCAGGTCGGAGCAAGAACAGACCC
>PJEM01005621.1:0-98944 GCA_004023845.1 Helogale parvula | reverse complement strand
ACTTCGCCTAGGTCATGAGCTCACGGTTCTTCAGTCTGAGCCCCGTCAGGCTCAGTGCTGTCAGCGCGGAGCCCCCTTCAGATCATCTGGGCCCCCACCCTGTCTCTCTGCCCTTCCGCTGCTTGCACTGTCTCTCTCTCAAAGATAAATAAAAGCATTTTTAAGTACCTTTATTTTTGATAGGAGTTTCCAATAAGTGGGAGAGATTGGTCATGTGGTGGAGGAGATGTGGAAAGGTAAATGAAGAAACTGAAGTAAAATTTATAACGTTTGTATTATTGCTTTTCTTTGATAGTTTCTTCTTTGCATTTATTCTTTTTGCTTTTTTGCCTGTCTAGGCAATAAGTAAAGAAGGTATTGTGTGTGTGTGTGTGTGTGTATGTATGCTGAGATATATATACGTATATATATATATATCATTACTATATAAAACATATGATTATTATATAAAATCTGAGATTAGGAGGAATTCAATTCCTTTTCTTCCCTAGATTGTTGCAGCAATGGCCCTCAAGTCATTCACACCTTCCTGTATCCACATCCTTGGGTAGTACCTTTCACACTGACTCTAGGCATGGCCACATAACTTGCCTTGGCCAGGGACAAGAGCACATATGACACTGGCAGAAATTTTATTTCATTTTCTTTTTTTAACGTTTATTTATTTTTGAAAGAGACAGAGAGGGACAGAGCGTGAGTGGGGGAAGGGCAGGGAGAGAGGGAGACACAGAATCCGAAGCAGGCTCCAGGCTCTGAGCTGTCAGCACAGAGCCCGACACGGGGCTCAAACTCACGGACCGCGAGATCATGACCTGAGCTGAAGTCAGCTGCTTAGCCGACTGGGCCACCCAGGCGCCCTGACACTAGGAGAAATTTTTAAAGGCTTCCTTGCGTATGGAACTGGCCCTCTCCTGAAACCGCCGTGATGCGATCAGCACGTGAAGCCTGGGCTTGAGGACGAGAGAGCAGACGGAGCAGAGACAGTCACGGCAGAGTCCTCCCCAAGGGAGCCTATCGGTCCCCCGTGAGTGAGGAGGCCAGCCGACCCCAGAGGGGCCTCCTACCCACCTCCGAGATCGGTCCCATCACCTAGATCAGAACTGTCCAGGTAACTCACAGAATCATGAGGAATAATAAACGTCTGTTGTTTTAAGCCATTACGTTTCAGGATGGTTTGTGACACGGCAAAACCTAACTAATACATTCCTCAGGAAAGCCTGCTCAGGCTAGAATCTAGAGTCCTGGTCTCCAGGGTCATGTTCCATGGCTGGGACTCCTTTTCTAGTCAAAGCTCGGGTTGAGATATGCAAGACCTGTGTACCTTAGGTATGATCAGGCCTCCTGAATTCCTCGAGGGCAAAGGCCATGACTTTATCTTGCCGGCTGGCTTAGTACATCACTTTATTCATAAAATGTGCTCAGTACAGAGTATTACTTTTCTGAAAGGGAATGAAGGTTTACTTGTGAGGATAAAGGTAAATTACACGTGATGTGTGTAACTCTTAAACTTTAGATAGGACACAGATATTCCTAGTTACAAAGGTTTTAGACTAACCATCTATCCTAAGAGAGAAAACAGAAGGAAGGAAGATGCAAAGGGCCATGTTTTTGTCCCCAAAAGAAGCGAGTCTTGCAGTCACTGGCCTGAACAACTTCGGGAAGCAGCCATTCACACTGAGGCGTATGCTAATAGCGCCCCCCCCCCACCAAGTTGTGCAGTACGCAATGTTTACAGCCGTACATGAGGCCCATGTCTGGCACATAGTAAATGTTGAATGAATGAACGAGGAAGTAAGTGAGTGACATGTGTGCATGCATACACGTCATGTTTGTGGCATTTTGCAGTTTTAACTGGAAAGAAAAATTAGAATGAGTATTCCTGTTAAGTGGGTTCCCAGAACACAAACCACTTTGCTTTTGGTGTGAAAAAGTGAGAAAATAGCCAAATCATATTTAGATTCAAAGAAAAAACTTTCACCAAATGTTGCAGGTAAAAAAAAAAAACAAAAAAAAAAACTAATTTTGGTTAATGGTGACACCTAGTGGTGGTATCAAAGCTGTGGGTTTTCCTTGGAGTAAACTATTTTATTTTACACATTGAGGGTGGCGGAGCCCCTGGGAAGGTGGATTCCTGCTCCCTGAACTGTTTCGGCGGTTAAGGCCAGAGGCTCCCGCGGTCAGCACAGGTGGGACATCTGTTGTTCCAGAATTTAGCCCAGGGGAGGCCACGCCAGTGCTGCTGCCAGAGACCTCAGAGTGAGTGCCAGGGGCGGTAGGAAGCTCCTTCCCTCCCAGGGGTGCGGGGTCACTCACTGTCACTTAAGACACCTGTCCTCAGCTTTTCCACTGGCGTCTTAATCTTTTTCCATCTCCTTCCTTTGCTTCTTCTATTTATCCCTTTCCAAAATAGCCATCCATGTGGCCATTTAGATTCAAATGGATTAAAATTAAATGAAATGAAAGTCTGAGCCCCTCACATTTCAGGTGCTCAGCAGCTCTGGTGGCCGCTGTAGTCCGTGCAGGACACGATCGTTTCCATCACTGCAGAAATCCCTCCAGGAGAGCACTGGTTACCTGTCTCTCTAGTCTTCCATCCCTTTGCCTTCTCAGCCCCTCTTCTCTAAGGGTGAAGGTGCTCCCTCCCGCCCTGCCCACTCCAGTTTACTTGGTAGCTTTCCGTGTTCTGTCTATTATTATGTAAACTCGTCAAGGTGACCTTCCCAAGTGAGCACAGGAATATATAATCATATTGGACAGTTTATTCAGGACAGTCAGTGATTCACAGCATCTTGTTTTCCATGCATTGGAACACATCAAAATATTTTTAAACTTAACACATCAACACATCATTTAAAACAATTATAGCCCAGGCTTTTTTTTTTTCTTCCTGCTTTTTAAATCCACAGGGTTCTGCCTTTCTACTTTGTCTTGAGGTAAAGTGGCTTTAAAATTAAACAGTGTATCTTTTTTCAATGTCTGAAAAATATTTTTTAAGGTTTTATTTTTAAGTAATCTCTATACCCAAAGTGAGGCTCAGACTTACAACCCCAGGATAGATCAAGAATTTCATGCTCTACTTGACTGAGCCAGCCAGGTGCTCCTGAAAAAAAATTTCTTTATGCATAGAATAGCTTTGAAGTAATACACAGGAAGCTTTTTGTTGAGTACTCTTTTATAATTTAATTTTTACCAGATTCTTTTTTGCATGTGTATATGTGTATATTTGTATCTGTGTATTTATCTCTGTGTATACATTTTTATTTTCTGGACAGTTTTTTAAGTTTATTTATTTCTTTGGAGAGAGAGAGAGACAGGGCCAGTGTGGGAAGGGCAGAGGGGGGGTGGGAGAGAATCCCAGGCAGGCTCCCGCTCCTCACTGTCAGTGCGGAAACTGACCTGGAGCTCGAACTCACACAACTGTGAGATCATGACCTGAGTCGAAACCAGCAGTCAGATGCTTAACCAACTAAGCCACTCAGGCCCTCCTGCATGAATAACTTTTTAAATTACATTGAATTCTACATTACTTTTGAAATTTCAATCTTATCTGAAAGTAAATGTCACAATCCTGAGAGGATCAAACCAAAGACTGCAGGATATGTGAGCTCTCCGAGAGAGAGTAATTTCAGAACGAGCCTGCAAAGCTTGGGTGGTGACCCATCTCTTTAAAGAGCTGAGGTGGGCAGGGCGAGGTGGGGGTGGCCGTAGCACGGAATTAACTTTAGATTTATGTCTGATGACAGTTTGCCAAGAATCAGAATGCACGGACAAGTGGCCCTCGTGGACTGCTGATGGAGAGTTAGATTAGCAAGAGAGCCTTCCTGTTCCTTCCCACCCATGATTAGAGAAGAATGACTGAGTGCTTGTCCCTTTAGTGCCCATCCCAAAACGGACTTGGAAAATGCTTTCAGCTTGGATCCTTCCTTTCAGGGGCACACCGACCCGCCCCTCTCTCTGTAAGGGCTTGATGAACAGGATGGAAGTTACCGTCTCTTGGGGCACTTAGGTGGCTCAGTCAGTTAAGATTCTGACTCTTGATTTTGGCTCAGGTCATGATCTCACAGTCCGTGGGTTTGAGGCCCACGTCAGACTCTTTGCTGACACTGTGGAGCTTACTTGAGATTCTCTCTCTCCCTCTTTCTGTGCCCGCCCCCCACACACATTTTCTCTCTCTCTCTCTCTCTCAAAATAAATAAATAAACATTAAAAAAAACATGGGCTCAGGTCGTGATCTCATGACTCATGAGTTCAAACCCCATGTTGGGCTCTCTGCTGACAGCTCAGAGCCTGGAGCCTGCTTCAGATTCTGTGTCTCCTTCTCTTTCTCTCTGCCCCTCCCCGCTCATGCTCTCTCTTGCCTTCAAAAATAAACATTAAAAAAATTTTTAAAGAAAAAAAGAACCCAGGTTACCATCTCTCTTTTCCTCCAGTCCCCAGCTAGTCACGGCCGCCCGTCCTCTGTAGAACCCCCGGCTTTCAAAGAAGAAAACAGGGTGAAGCCTGAGATTGCGCCTGACTTCAAATCTGGTTTCAGCTCAGAGTCACTCCAGAACTTGGGTTTATGCAGCATTTATGTAAAGACTTGTATTTCTTTGAAAAGGGATTTGGGGACCAGGACAGAACCACTGTACTTACATGATAAATAATGGCTCTACTGCCAATTTGAGGAAAAGGGAAATCGAGGCAGGGCACAGTAACTGTGGTGTGTGCTAGGATTTGCAGCCAGGACTTTTGAGTTCCCGTAAGCCAGCTTGTATCAAAACCATATAATCATATGCCCAGACCAAACAGTAGCATCTCTGTGAGGACTCCTCTAAATAAAGTGCCGCCTGGACCATGCCACCCGGGGGAGTTGGTTTGTGGTTCCTTCTGACCGTGGATGCCCGTGGTGCCAGCCTGGCTCAGGCAGAATCCTGGTCCTTCTGAAAGAACAGGAGTTTGTGTGTCAGCTCCGTGGGGCACGCAAGAGTCCGTTTCTAATGGTGCTCTGTGTTGGGAAGACAGACAGCATCCCACTCCCTGGGCAGAGGACCAGCATGGTCCCTATCCCGAGGCAGACTGGCCATGGGCAATGGAAAACTCAGGATCATCCGTGCTACAAAGGCTCTTAAAACACTCCTAGTCCATCCCCAATTTTATGGAGAGGGAAACTGAGAACCCAAAAGGTTGGGGGTCAAGTTGATCTTCCTAAGATTATGCCAAGGGAGTACAGAGCTGGAGCATACACCCAGCCCCCACCAGCCCCCCAAACCATTTGGTGCTGCCTCGCGTGCCCCAGCCCAGCAACCCTGAGGCCCCCTGCGCAGAGACTTCCTGTAGCCTCATGGAAAGACACCGACACCTTCACAATGACTGTTCGTTCATAGGAAGATTGACATGCTGAGGATTACTTGGTGTGTGTTTTCAGGTCAGATTTTTTTTTATTTATTAATTTTGAAAGAGAGTGTGTACAAGCAGGGGAGGAGCAGAGGGAGAGGGAGAGACAGAATCCCAAGCAAGCTCTGGGTTGATGGTGGGGCTCAAACCCAGAAACCCATGAGATCGTGACCTGAGCCAAAGCCAAGAATCGATGTGTAACTGAGGGAGCCCCCCAGGCACCTTTCAGGTCAGATTTTAAATGTACATCTGTGCTAATACAGTAGCTACTAGCCACATGTGGCTACTGAGGTCTTGAAATGCAACTACTATAAATTAATATTCTGTAACTGTAAAATGCACATCAGAGTTTGAATAGTTGTTATGAGAAAAACAAATTTTAATCATTTCCATACTGACTACATATTGAAATAATATTTTAGATATATTAGGTATTGTTTAATGTATTATTAAAATATGGATGTATTTCTTTTTACATTAAAAAACTTTTAAATGTTTATTTCTTTTCAAGAGAGAGACAGAAACAGAGTGAGAGCAGGGGAGGGGCAGAGAGAGGGAGACACAGAATCCAAAGCAGGCTCTGGGCTCTGATCGGTCAGCACAGAGCCTGATATGGGGCTCGAACCCATCAGCTGTCAGATCATGACCTGAGCTGAAGGTGGAGCCTCAACCAGCTGAGCTACCCAGGTGCCCCTCTTTTTACTTTTCAAAATGTAGTTACCAGAAGATTTAAAATGATCCATGTGGCTCACATTACATTTCTGTTGGACAACACCAATATCTACAATATAGACCTTGCTTTCTGCTTTGCATTCATTTGATATTCAGGTGGAATTACTTGGTGTCCACGTATTTAACGTACTTATACTGAAGGAAGGGAGGGAGAAGGGGGCGAGAGACAGACAAGGGGAAAAATCAGGTGACTTGATGTTACACTGAACGTGAAGTAGGATCTAATGATTCCACACTGTCCCTGATTGGGGGTGATTCCCATGCTTGACTCCCACAGGGTGAGCACCTTACACTTTTCTAAGAGTGGAGTCCAGTGTTTTTCCACCTACATCAACATGGATAAAGCTCAAAAACCTGAAATTAAACAAAGAAAACGAGTTGTGGATGCATACAGATAATGTGCTTTACATAAAACTGTACAACTGCGAAGCCGCGTATTATATAGAGACTTGCATGGGAATGACAAACCCCAAGTAGGGACAGCGATTCCTTCTAGTGAGGGAGGAGGAGAATGTGGTTGGGGAGCGTTTTCATTGTATCCATAATAGTCTTTCTTTAGCTAGGTGGTGTTAGGCATTGTTTGATATATATTTTCTCTGTGTAGACCAGAAATATTTCATCATAAGTGTTTTCTGATGCATTTCACAGACTAGTCAGATATTGGAAGGGGCAGCATATATTTTTGGTGTGTACGTGTTTTATTGCTTCGTATTTTTGGTGCAAATTTCTAGGCTATCCACTGTGTATCCCCTAAGAAGCCTGTTTCTAATATGGGGAACATCCAAAGAAAGCAATTGCCTTTAAAATCTACGTAACTGTTTTTCCTTTAAAATACACATTTGTGGATTAGACACACATAGTGACTTGGGGATGTCACAGTGTTTCACTTATCAGTTGCTACAGAACAGAGTACTCCCAGAACTTTGTGGCTTAAAACAAAATGATTCATGTCTCCTAATATTGTAGGCTGCCTGGGCTCTACTGGTCTCACCTGGGCTCTTGCAAGCAGCTGCTTTCAGCCAGAGCTCAGCTGAAGGGGGAGATCCAACATGGCCTCCCTCCTGCCCGGCAGCAATGGCTCCGCTGTCCTCCAGGTGGCCTCTCTACCCTCCAGTTCTGGCCGCCTCAGGGCATTCTGAGCGAGAAGGGCAGAAGCTGGGAGTCTTCGGAGGTCCAGGCCCTGACCTCCCAGGATGCCCTCTTAGCCAATATGGTCAAGGAAAGTCACAAAGCCAGCCCCAGTTGAAAAGGTAGGGTAATAGACTCTGCCTCTTGCTCGGAAGAGCTCCAAAGAATCAGTGGCTGGATTTCATTCACTACACACGTATTAAAATACTCATTTACTCTTTTGAAATCTACGTAAAACGCGGCAAACCTAGAAAGCATAATCTCAATTTCTACCATTTCCCTTAATTGGTTAAAAGAAAAAGCATCGATTGCAAAACCATCCAAATGCAGAAGGTTTGATTCCATTTAAACCCAGATAATGTTCTTTTTCAAATGGAAGAATAAAAGGGCGAAAAATGGGCTTTTAAAGAGAATGATGAAGTCCAGGCCTGGAAATGGAGTCCCCAGCAGTGACATCTGCTACCACTTAGTATTTAACTGTGTAAGACCCAGACAATGAGAATGGGTGGGATTTTAGTGTTTGGAACTTACTAAGCACCATCTATTTGCGAGGCTAATTTTTAGTTGATGTGGAATTCTGTATTTTAGGAAGACAATCTGAAGGGCACAAAATAAAGCTACGATGAATATAAGAGAGCAAAGGGGAGACAGCAGGTGGAGAGGGTTTGCCCGAGTGTAGCTGATGGGATTGTTACATAAGTATCAGTTTTGCACTCAGACAAAATGTACGGAAGAGAAGAGAGGAAGGGGGACACAGCAAGAGAAGGAAAATCTTAAATGTTAGAAAGTGCCATTTGTGGAAAAAAATACTTTACTTCCAAAAGAAAAGAGAATTCATTTAATTTTGGAAGAAACTCTTTCTCGAACAACTGCTGTTTTCATCTCGAAACCCAATCCACCAGATGGGAAAGATGTCCTGGAAATGATTTACACACTCAGGCATCAGGAGAAGTCACTGGTAAAAGGGAGTGTGTGATTTTTCCCGGGGAGAAATGACCAAAGACCACAGGGATTCAGAGAGTAAGGAGTGAAATCAAGGGCCAGGGAGCCAGGCTGAAAACACGAGAGAAAACGTAAGCCAGGTGAGAATGGTCTGAACTGCAGGCTGCGAGAAAGGGAGGTATCTGGGCGAGAATCTGCTCGCTTCCTCCCTGCCAGGATCCTGCAAAAGCATTAACTGGTTCTTAAAAATGAGAAAAAGGAGAAGGAGAAAACAAAAGGGAAGACCCGGAGTGGTCACCAGCCAGGACCAAAAGCCCAAAGGGGCATTCAGAGAGGGTTGCAAGGCATGCCGGGTAGAGATTAAGGCCTGTGGCAGCTGTGGGGTCCTGACCTGCACCTCACTAGCCATTTACCCGTGGGTGAGTAATACGATATCTTTGAAATTCAAGTTCTCAGTCCATAAATGGGAGCCGAAGGCGATATGCATAGCATGCCAGGCACGCAGTAAATTCCTGTTTTTCTCTTGGGAAGAGCTAAGCCCCTGCCACCGTGTCATACTTGCTCCTCCACAGCCCTGCCATTTAAACTCATTCAAGACAGGCTCCGACTCAGGCACAGCAGCTTTGGGGGTCCCAGTAGGAGTGACGAATAGTTTTCCTTCTGGCTGGGATCCAGTGGGGCCCAGAGGGGCAAACCTCAGCCCGGCTTTAATCTTTTAAACATCTTGTTGCCTTATGAGGCAGATGTAAACACTTCCCGAGAGCCTTGGTAGATTTCCAAGAGTTGCCTGTATTGCATATGCGTCACCCCAGATGTAAAATGCTTAACGTTTTTAATGTAGATTTTCCTTCCCATGAAGCCTTTAAAAAAGATATCTCTCGGAGTGCCTTTTGCCAAGAGACAAGAGAGTAGAGAACATGATCTGTTGAATTTTACTTCTAGCATAACGTAATCCTTCGCATTAGCTGAATTCACTTTAAAAAATACTTATTGAACATTTACTATGTGCCAGGCACATACGAGTGCTCAACTGAGACAAAACTGAAACATAGTTCTTGTTTGAGTTTCCGGTCCAGAGGGAGCTAAACCTAATATACACTCAGGGACCCCCAGTCAGGTAGGAACAAGGGAAACCGGGGGTTTTGAAGGGAGGGTAGCATTTTCTCTAGATTTTTATCACATCAGCAACATTTTAATAAAAACAACCCCCTAATGGGTAGTGATTTTCCCTTCTCTGTGCTCCCTTACACAATCTTATTCAAGCATCTATGCGATTTTTATAGTATGTTCACAATACAGTTTTGTGCTCTTGTGACCATCTAGTTATAAGTATTTCCTTTTGCTAAATACTTCCCATCATAATTTCCATCTGTTGGTGAATGTAATTTCCTTTATGGTCCCCCATTGTAGGATGGTTGGGCTATTTCCAGTTTTTTCAGTTAGAATTTTTGATGTAAAGGGTGTCAATGCATGTAGCTTTTTTCTTCTTCAATCTAGTTTCCTGAGGTCTGCAAAGTGGGATGGGTAGGGCTCAAAGGGCATGAACATTTCTGTATCTCTTGTAATACATTGCTCTGTTGTTTCCACCGCCCACCCCCAAAAGTTGGACCCATTTACGATGTCCCCAGCAACCTGTTTCTTCAATATAGTGTCAGCATTGGGTGATTTTTTTTTTTTTGGCTTTTTGTTTTTCTAATCTGATTTCATAGCTATGCCATGATGCCTCACTGTTATCTTAATTGACATTTCTGCAATAACTTTTTCCACATCCTTTCTGGTTGTACCTCCTAGTGACTTCCTGTTCGGGTCACGTGGGCAGGATTCTACAGGCAGAGAGCCAGTGAACTGGCCTGTTGGGGAGAGCAAATGGCTCAGGCCAGCGTTGAAATAGAAGGGAAACTCAGACCTTTTTGGTGGGGGGGAAGGGGGTAGCGTATACCAAAAAGAGAAATGGTGGAGGTGAGGCTCCAAAGGAAAGTGGGTGGAGGCCAGCATGTGCAGAAGTTTGCTTTGAGTCCTGTGGGGTTTTAGTTTAACTGGGACTCAGTGCCTCATAGGAGTGAATGACTGAGGTGGCCTTTCTCTCTTTACCCCGATGAATCCATGTGATCAGCACCCAGAACAGCCAGCTCCACGTCCCCCTGTCGCCTCTCCCCAGACAAGCTGCCGCTGCTCCCCTCTCTTGCACCTGCCTCCCCTCCTCCGAGTGCATCCTCGGGGAACCCTGGCCCTCCTCCTCAGGGGCTGTCCCACACTCACTCAGCACGTGGCATGGGTCATGCTACTCAGGCTCTATGCGCCTGACCCAGCCCAGGACCTGGCATCAGTCCCAGGCACTGGATCCAGCTCTGCACCCCTCCTGCTCCCAGCCCTGCCCCCCTGGGCGTGTGTTTTCTCTGTCCTGCAAGAGGGTTAAAACCACCAGACTGGGAAGAAGGCATCCACAGGGTCTTTCTTCACCTACCAGGAAAACCGGGCAGCCTGAAACAAAGCTGTAGAGGAGAGGAGTGTGTTGTCCTTTGAGAAAGCACCTAGGCCTTGATTCCTGAGTTCTTTGGAATCTCACATGATAGCATTTGCAAGTATGAGAATCCCAGATGTGAAACAAGGCTCCCTGGACAATAGTCTGGGAGCTCCCTGTGACACAAGGGTTGTACTTCTGACTTTCTATAGGCAGATTTTCTGATAGAAAGCCCTTGGTTCCCAAAATATGCCTGTGGGAAGCTTCGTCACCCCACTAAGCCTCAGTCTCCATATCTGTGAAGTGGGAATAATAAAACCAATGCAAGGTGTTGTGAGGATTAAGCGAAATAATGTCTAGAGAGGACTTCATGCCGGAGACACTCCATAAATGGTGGTCATGAGAATTTGGGTTGGCTTAGTTAACTGCCTGCCCTGTGCCTCCTCTGAGTGCACCAGGCTGAACACCCGCGATGACGTTGTTGAGCATCTGGCCCCAAGCCCTCAGATATACCACATGCCCAGGCCCTTCCCTCCACCCAGATCTGTAGACCAGAGCTTCCTTTCAGAGTCTGTGGTGGGTCCAAATGTGGGTCTCCTGATGCCCACCCATGTTAGTGACAACAGAGCAGGCAGGAGAGAGCCAAAACCAAATCCGCGCTGGGCCTTGATGGGAGGGGCCACACCCAGGGGCTTGAGGTGGGCGGGTTTCCTCGAGGCATGGTGGCTCCACACTGGTTAGGGACTTTGCAGCGAGTAACACTGCCCAATCGCAGGGGCCACTGGTGGGCTACTTACTGAGCTCCGGGTGCTCTGCTCAACCCACAAAGCCAATGTCTTTCTCTCCCAGTGCTCCCCAAATAGGAGAGGGGAGTGCTGAGGGTTCTGTCCCTGGGTCCTCCGTGTGGACAAGCACTACTCTGTCTCCTCAGGAAGAAGGTGTGCAGTCATGTCTGTGGCAGCCCTGTGGAAACAACGAAGAGCTACACGAGTGTCAGCTCCCAACTGTGAGTTCTGCCGTGAGCCGCGCCCTCTGGCTTCCCTGGCTGCCCCCGCCCCCCCCCCCGCCCCGAGACCACCTGCAGGTAGCGTGTTGTGATACTTAAGCAGATCGCATGGTTTTTCAGACAAGGCAGATGAAATCACATCCTCATCAAACTGGATAAATGCCCCCCGCTGGGGTCTGGCGTAAGCTATGCTGATGATGTCATCCAGATTCCAAGCTTGTCCCCACACTTACCCGGTGCACACCCCGAAGGGAATTCTGGCAGCTCCAGAAAGTAGAAAAACAGTTGCTTTTGATCCTGGACTACACTCTGCTCTCCTATTGTGGGAAAGCAATTATTAACTTGTCTTAACTTGACGTTCAAAAACATCTCCGTGTCTGTTTTTTATTAACTATATCCCCCCAGACAGCATAAGACAAATGAAGGAAAAGGTGAAGCTTCGAACGTTATCTCAGAGACCAGCTGGAGGAAAATAAAACATAGAACAATTATATTAGCATGTATTCAGTGCTGCCCTCCAAATCCTGCCCGCGTTCTCCCTTTATCTTGACCTGTTATCGCCATTTTTCAAACAAATGAGTCTCAGCTATTGGAATAATCAATATTTGGTTTTCACAATGAAAAATAGAGCTTTATGTCCACATTTAATAAAACAATGGAGATACCTTTCTCCCTACACCAGAACACAAGTTCTGGTAAATATGTTGGTTGCATGATTTTTGTATGTTCTTTGACTAGTTCCCATCTGTTCTTCCTCAGGTAAGCTCACTACTTATATTTGCAGGGGCTAAAGCACGAATTTAAATGGGGGCTGCCTCATAGCCCTTCCGGTGCTCTGTGCACACGCTGTTCTGCTCCTCACTGCGAAGCGCCCCACATGCATGTAGGCAGACTTCATCCTCATGCTCCCGCCAGACCACCCTTGGCTACCTCTTGGCCCCTTGGTGTGCACATCAGACACACTACCCCCATTTGGGAGGATGGATCTGGGGAAAAGTTCATCAAAGGCCCAAGAAGAGGGCCTGGGGCTCATTTCACTAGAGAATCCAGGGCCCCGGGAACCCAGAGCCTGATCTGGAAGGTGCTTCTTGTCCCTGGCCCTGCTTGTCTGCATCTCGCTCCGTGGGGAAGAGCCAGGGATAGAAAGGCCTGAGCACATGGTCCTGTAAAGCTGGGTGTGTAGAACAGGAACCCTGACTGCCTGATCGGAGGGTGATATTTAATGTTGTGTGCCAGTGCCAGCCCAGCTGGGAAACCGAGTGGAGAAGCATCAGCTGTCCTGGTCCCAGAGCACCAATCAGCATATCCCTGGCCCCGGTGGAAGTTACCAGAGTGGGACTCAGAAGGACTGGATGCCCTCTCCACATAGATATCATGTGGGGTTTTTTTAAGTTTATTTATTTATTTTGACAGAGTTAGCACATGTGTGTGTGTATGCAGGGGAGAGGTGGAGAGAGAATCCCAAGCAGGTTCTGCACCGTCAGTGCAGAGTTCAACACGGGGCTCGAGCTTATGAACCTGTGAGATCATGATCTGAGCCGCTGCCAAGAGTCAGACGCTTAACCAACTGAGCCACCCAGGGCCCCTGCGTAAAAAGTCTCCTTAACCTGGCCTCAACCATTCCTCCCAGCTTAGTCCCAGCATGTTTCCAGTTAAAGGTAAACGCCCTCCCCCCTAGTAAAAGGACCTGGGCCTAAAGCAGCTACTCCAGGAGGCTTAACCCATGAGGCCCCACCAAGCACGCAGAACCGACGAGGTAAAGTAACCAGAGAGATGGGCTCAAAGACAAGACAGAAGCACAGATGAAAAAAGGATGAGTCCTGCTCCCATTCCTGAGTATAGCACCTGGAGAAAGGTGTTTGCAGACCTAGGATTTAGTGGCGAGAGGAATCATGCAGAAACGGGGCTTGAAACCTTTCACTTAGGTCAATAACAGCTCTGAGCCTCAGTTTCTCGACTACAGAACAAAGATCTCCCTCCTTGCAGGGACATTGTGATGTGTATGTGGAGGTTATGCAAATGAAATGTGATCTCAAATGCTTCCCATCTGTAAGGGCATGTTACTGCGTAACCTGGAGGTCTTTTCATGTCACTTTGAAAAAACAGTTTGGAGGAGGTATAATTTGTGTACCATAAAGTTCACCCATTTTAAATGTACAAATCAGCAATTTGTTTTTGTAAAGTAACAGAGTCCCCAAAGGGACCCCTGATACCTGTGGGCTGTTAGAGTGCGGTTCGCACCACCCCCCAGCCTGAGGCAGCCATTGGTCTGGTTTCTGTACCTTTCTTTAGATTTGTGCTTTCTGGACATTTCATATAAATGGAGTCATACAATATGTAGTCTTTTACATTCAAGTTACTTTTTACAACATTTTATATGTTGCCTTTTCCTTTTTCCGCTCTGTAATTCCCAACTCACCGGACGATTTTATTCTAAAAGTTTATGTCTTGCATTGGTCTTTGAACCTCACTTACGCTTTCCCAAAGAAATACTGTTGTAAGTCTTGGTTAAGTTCCCAGACCAACTCCCACTGCCTACTTAACCCCACACAGAGCTGAACTAGAGTATAAATACTTCCAGCCTGAACTTGGAGTCCTGAGAGGAGGGGCCCTCGGGATACAGAAGGGACATAGGAACAGGTTTTCTCCTGGTTTCTCCTATACAGGCTGCTCCTAGTAACATCCTTGGGTTGGGCAGAACTTCCTACTGCACCCCTCTCTAGATCAAAATGGGATCCTTGAATTACCCGCATTAGAATTCATTCACTAGGGCACCTGGGTGGCTCAGTCGGTTGAGTCTCCAACTTTGGCTCAAGGTATGATCTCATGGTTCGTGAGTTCGAGCCCTGCATCAGGCTTGCTGCTGTCAATGCAGAGCCTGCTGGGGATCCTCTGTTCCGCCCCCCCCCCCCCCGGCCACTTGCACTTTCTCTCTCCAGGATAAATAAAAACATTACTTTAAAAAGTCATTCATTCATTCATTCATTCAGCAGAAGCATTTTGAGAGCTACTAAGCATCAATTGCCCTATTCCGTATTTGGAAACAGAATCTCTGGGGGTGGACCCCAGGGATCTATCATATTTCACAAGCTCTCCAAGAGATCAGAATGCACAAGATCTGCCTCTTCTGTGCTGGACTGACTGTCCCTGAATTTAGGATGCCCTAAACTAGTCAGGCCTACGCTAGCCACAAAGTATCGGTTTCCTACCACCCCTCCAATTAATAAATTCCCTTCCCTCAGTGTAGCTCTTGTCTGCTAGATAATAAAAGAGCTTCAGGCACCCAGCACTGCCCCTGCATATTTCCACATTTTCTTGTCTAACAGTTTAAAATTAAAAGATGGATAACAACTGAGGCAAAACTAGATTCTGTAAGCCCTTGTCCTTCCCTGCTCAGAGCCCATTATAACTGCACTTAACAGCTTGATTATTGTCTCTCCGCCTCCTGCTGGGGCACAAGCTTGGGTGGGTGGGCAGCCTTTGTCTGCTGTATTCCTGCTGCCTTGCACAGTGGCTGCCAAATAGTAGGTGCTCAATAAGAATCTGCTGAGGATTGTGAAAGATATCAGAAATCTGACTGAACAACTCAGTACTTTGTGGCGGGGTGCAGGGTGCCCAAGGTGGCTCAGTCGGTTAAGCATCTGACTCTGGATTGCAGCTCAGGTCGTGATCTCATGGTTTGTGGGATTGAGTCCCCTCTTGGGCTCTGTGTGAACAGTGAGAAGGCTGTTTGGGATTCTCTCTCTCTCTCTCTCTCTCTCTCTCTCTCTCTCTCTCTCTCTGTCTCTCTCTCTCTCTCTCTGTATCTCTCATGCTCATGCTCTCTCTCTCTCAAAATAAATAAATAAACATTAAAAAAAAACCCCAACTCAGTTCTTGGGGTTAATATTTCCATTCTGTCAAAGGTAGTTAAATTTTTCAGAGCCTGTCAGGGTGCCTGAGTGGCTCAGTTGGTTGGGTATCCGCTCAGGTCATGATCTCGTGGTTTATGAGTTTGAGCCCCATGTCGGGCTCTGTGCTGACAGCTCAGACCCTGAAGCCTATTATGGAATCTGTGTCTCCCTCTCTCTCTGCCCCTTCCCTGCTCATACCTGTCTCTCTTTGTCTCTCAAAATGAATAAATGTTAAAAAATTTAAAAAAAAATTTTTTTTTTCAGAGACTGTCTCTAAGTGCCAGGTGGTACCTAATGATTCTGTGCAGTTTCTGACAGAGCAATTAAGGAAAAATAAGGGTCCAGGCTTCTTGAAGAAAGATGATATGGGGCCCAGAGGCCATCATAGGCAGGCTCCTGCTTTTCACTCCCCCTTCCCAGTTTGTAGGACTTGGTTACAGAGGCCCTGAGACATCAATTCACTGCCGCACCTCACTTCCCTTTTTCCTTCGCTCTTGCTGTGCCCTGGGGTTACGTCCTTCCATAAAGTGTTAGGACATAAGCTTTGCCTTAGGCTCTGTTGTCAAGGGCAGTTAAAAATATTGTATATATATAAAATTTTTATGTATTATATACATATTATGTGTATATAAAATGATGGTAATATGTATTACACATTTGTGTATATAAATATATATTTGTGTGTATGTATGTATCCATGGGGTGAACTTTGATCCGTGAAAGATAGGAGATGATTATATGTGTATAATATATTATATGATTATAGGAGATAATTTTAGGGGGGTTATGCTTATAAATGCATACATTATTATTTTTGAGAGAACAGTAAGAAACTGGTAAAAATCATTGCCTCTATAGAGAAGGAGTGACTCAGGACAAGGAGGAAGAGAGAATTTTCTAGTTTTCTTTTTGTACCCTTTGCATGTTGAACAATGTGGATTTATGGTGGGGTTTTTTTTAAGATAATTTAAAATGGTCCAAAGACAGTGAGCCTCAGGAGGCCAGAGGCCCTAAGAAGGACACAGAGAGTCCAGAGTAGCGCATGTAGAATGGTCTTGATGACCAGATAACAGATGAGGGACGTGGTGTCCCAGAAGCCACCACGTTCTGCACCAAAACCTAGACAAGGTGAGTCATGGGTCATGGAGTAAACAGGGGCAGGTGTCTCCCTCCACTATGGTGATGACACTTAAGCCCCCAGGATGAAGGAGGACAGTCACCCTAGGGAAAAGAAAAGAGAAGACCAAATACGGACTTCCCTGAGCTTAAAACTAAAATGACCAAGAAACCCCTCAAGTGTCTGAATTTTCCTGGGATTGATATTGTCTTACTGTCACTGTAGTCTGCATTTAACCAGAAGGCAAGATGGGAGCTCGTGATAGTATTTAAAGTTAGATTTCAGAAAAATAAAATTAATTTTCTCTTTTGGAAATCCAAAGCTGTGGTCTGGGGGTTGTAATGCCCACACATGTGTTACCTGGTTTAGTCCTCCCACCCCCCAACCCCCTGCGAGGTTGGTATGATCCCCCTGGTATAGATGGGAAAACTAAGACTGAGAGAAGTTAAATGACTTAATCAAGGTTATACAACAACTAAGTGTTAGAGCTGGGTGGCCGTGTCCCACTAGGTGCTTCTACACCCACAAGCTGATGCTTTCTTAATGACTCCACATTCCCTGTTAAGTGGGATTTATTTTGTCACTTTTCTAAGAGACGTTTGCACATCTGCCTATTAAGAGGCCAACTGGCTCTGAACCAAATGATGCTTTGGGGTCGGGAGTAGGAAAGACTGAAACGGGAGAGGACTGGAAAAGACAGCGGGAAAGAAGTGAAGCCCCGCTTCCAGCCATCTTCGTTTCTCTTTCTGGAGAAGGTGCGTCTCGTCCAACAGGTTCCTTCTCCCTTCACTACGGTTTGATCCAGGTGCCTCTCCCACGTGGCCTGAATGTCTGGTGACCCAGTGTTTGGGGGCACTTATTTGAGAAGGTCTGAGTGGACAAGCTAGGCCATGGTGTCACGCCAGAGGATGTCTGTTCTTGCCAGTGTTCCCCCCAGGGACAGTGGTAACCTGGGTGTGTCTTGATGGTAAACAGTCATAGACTGTTCTCTTAGTCTGTCTTTATAAAATTCTAAGAATTCTGCCCCAGCTGGTTCTTGTGATTAAAGAACAACAATGTTCCCGTGGCAAAGACTTATAGATTATTTATATGAAAATGAAAAGGATGCCTGAAACTATGGAAACTGGAACTCTTCTGACCTAACTATGGCTAGTAATAGGAGAGCTTCATGTTTACCAAACACTTCCTTTCCTTTGGGCCCCAGAGTTACTGAGTTCATCTTCTGTCGATCTACATATTTTAACAGTTCCTGGGAGAGAAATTTTAAAATTTCAAACAGTTGGAGCACCGGGGTGGCTCTGCCACGTAAGCATCAGACTCTAGATCTCAGCTCAGCTCTTGACCTCAGGATCATGAATTCCAGCCCTGCGTTGGGCTCCTGAACTCAGTGCGTTGGGCATTGAGCATGAAACCTATTTTAAAAAAAAAAAAAAACAAGAACAACAACAAAAAACTCAAACAGTAATTGTGGCTTTGTCTGTAACTCCTTGTGGTGCTATCAGTTTTTCCTTCATGTATCTTGAAGCTCTATTATAAGGTATACAAGTGGTTAAGATTATTAAGTTGAATTGACTCCTTTGTCATTATTTCATTACTCTCTTTATTCCTGGCAATGTTCTTTCTCTGAAATCTACATTGCCTGATATTTGTATAACCACTCCAGTTTTCTTTTGACCAGTGTTAGCATAGTATATTTTTTCTATCCTTTTACTTTTAACCTATTTGTGTTTTTATGTTTAAAGTGAGGTTCTTGCTGATAGCACATAGTTGAGTCTACTTTCTTTGTTTTAATTTGGATACATTTACATTTACATTTATCGTCATGATTATTATAATTGGCGTTAATTTTCCCTCTTGCTCTACCTTTTTTGGGCTAATTAGATATTTTTCATGATTATATTTTTCTCTCTTGATTTATTAGCTATAACTCTTTGTTGTGCTATTTTAGTGACTGCTTTAGGGTTTACAGGATACATCTTTAACATCACAGTTTAACCTCAGTTGATATTATACTTCTCCGTGTGTGATATAAGATCCATGTAATGATATACCTACGTATAATATAAAAACCTTGTAACTGTATTTGCTTCTGGCCTTTGGGTTATGTTGTTATACATTTACTTCTAAATAATGGCGTTATTATTTTGCTTTAAACAGTCAATTATGTTATTTTTTAAATGTTTATTTATTTTGAGAGAGAGAGAGAGAGCACACAAGCATGAGCTGGGGAGAGCAGAGAGAAAGGGAGAGAGAGAATCCCAAGCAGCCTCCACATGATCCGTGCACGGAGCCCAATCTGGAGCTCGAACTCACAAACTGTGACATCATGACCTGAGCCAAAGTCAGATGCTCAAGCAACTGAGCCACCCATGTGCCCCATAAATAGTCATTCATCTTATAAGGAGATTTAGCTACGAAGAAAAAAAGCCTTTAAGTTGCTGATGCAGTTGTCATTTCTGATGCTCTGTATTCTTTTATGTGGATCTAGGTTACCCTTTGGTATCATTTTCCTTCTGCTTATAAGACTTCCAATAACGTTTCTTGTAGGATATGTCTGCGGGTGATGATTTTTTTCAGCTTTTGTGTGTCTGAAAAAGTATTTTACCTATCTTTCTTTTTTCCCTCTTATAATCCTTTTTTTTTAAAGATTTTATTTTTTTTAGATCAGCTTTAGGTTCACAGGAAAATTGAGAAGGAAGTACACAGATTTCCCATATACCATCTGCTCCCACACATCATAGCCTCTCCCGTTATAAACATCCTCCACCAGAACGGTACATTTGTTGCAGCTGATGAACTACATTGACACACTACAGTCATCCACAGCTTACAGTTTACCATAGGGTTTACCCTTTGTGTGGTATATCCTATGGGCTTAAGGCAAATGTGTAAGGACATGTATTCACTATTGCAGGATCATACAGAGTATTTTTACTGCCCTAAAAATCCTCCATGCTCTGCCTCTTCATTCCTCTCACTCCAACTCCTGGCAACCATGGATCTTTTTGCTCTCTCCAGAGTTTTGCCTTTTCCAGAATGTCATACAGTTGAAATCATACAGTATACGGCCTTTTCAGATTGACTTCTTTAACTTGGGAATATGCATGTCTTCTCATGGCTTGAGAGCTCATTTCTCTTTAGCACAGAATAATATTTCATCCTGTGGACGTACCACAGTATTTAGCCATTCATCTATCGAAGGATATCGTGGTTGCTTCCAAGTTCTGGCAATTGTGAATAAAGCTGCTAAAAACCAAGGAGTGCAATTTATGGGTCATACAGTAAGAATATGTTTAGGTGTTTTTTTTTTTTAAATGTTTGTTTATTTTTGAGAAACAGAGACAGAGCATGAGCAAGAGAGGGGCAGAGAGAAAGGGAGGCACGGAATCTGAAGCAGGCTCCAGGCTCCGAGCTGTCAGCAGGGAGCCCGATGCATGGGCTCGAACTCACAAACCATGAGACCATGACCTAAGCTGAAGTCAGAAGCTTAACCATGGAGTCACCCAGGCGCCCCAAGGATATGTTTAGTTTTATAAGAAACTTCCAAACTGTCTTCCAAAGTGGTCGTGCCGTCTTGTACTTGCCCTAGTGATGAGTGTGGGTTCCTGGTGCTCTGTATCCTCACCAGCCGTTGTCACCGTTGACAGGGTGCTGGATTTGGCCATTCTCATAAGTATATAGTGACACCTCATTTTTTCATTGGCATTTCCCTGATGACATATAGTGTGAATTACCCTTTCATATGCTTGTATACCGTCTGCATGTCTTATTTAGTGAGGTTAAAGTTTGGCTCACTTTTTATTTGGGTTGTTTGCTTGTTTGTTTTTTTAATTTTTTAAAAATATTTATTTTTGAGAGAGAGAGGGAGACACAGAACCTGAAGCAGACTCCAAGCTCTGAACTGTCAGCACAGAGCCTGACACAGGGTTTGAACTCATCAACTGTAAGATCATGACCTGAGCTGAAGTCAGACCCTTAACCAAATGAGCCACCCAGGCGCCCCCAATTCATTTGTTTTAAGTTTATTTATTTATTTTAAGAGAGAAAGAACCAGTGAGGAAGGAGCAGAAAGAGGAGAGGACAGAGGATCCCAGTGGTCTCTGCACCGACAGGCATTGACAGCAAAGGGCCGATGTGGGGCTGTGAGAGCATGACCTGAGCTGACGTCAGACATTCAATCTACTGAGCCACCCAGGCACCACTAATTGTTTGTTTGTTTTTTTAATTACATCTCTCTTTTTTTCTTATTCCCATTTTATTATTGTTGAGTTTTAAGATTTTTTTTTTTGTATATTTTGGATAACAGTCCTTTAGCAGGTGTGTCTTTTGTAAATATTTTCTCCCTGTCTGTGGCTTGTCTTCGCATTCTCTTGATCATCTTCATTTTTTAAAGATATTTTCAGGGAGTACAGAATTCTAGTTTCACAGTTTTTTTTTCTTCTTAGCACTTCATTTAGTTTTTTGGCAAAGTTTACTTGTTTATTTTGAGATAGAGTATAAGCAAGCACAAGCTGGGGAGGAGCAGAGAGAGGGAGAGAGGGAATCCCCACAGAGCCCAATGCAGGGCTTGATCCCACAAACTGAGGTCATGACCTGAGCCGAAATCAAGAGTCAGATGCTCAACTGACTGAACCACTCAGACACCCATCTTTTTAGTACCTTAAAGATGTCATTCTACTGTCTTCCAATTTGTTTCTGACCAAAATAATCTGTCATCTTCATTTTTGTTTCTCTGTAATGTGTCTTTTTCCTCCACTGCTTTAAAAAGAATAAATTCTCTCTTATCCCTCACTTTAAGATATTTTATTATGATGCGCCTTGGAGTTGTTTTCTTCATGTTTTTGTGCTTAGGGTTTGTTGAGCTTTGATCTATGGATCTATACTTTTTTTGTCAAATTTAGAATATTTTTGGCCATTATTTCCTCAAAGATTATTTTTGACCCCCTGGACCCCCATTTCTGGGACTCTAATTTCTAAATTATACATATGTTATTCCACATTTTACTGATGTTATAAATTTTCTTTAGTCTTTTTTCTAAGTTTCATTTGGGATGGTTTCTATGCTGTGGCTTCAAGCTCACTCTTCTTCTTTTCTACAGGGTGTAATCTATCCTAGCTAGCATCTTTCATCTTGGACATCATAGTTTTCCTCTCTAAAAGTTGAATTTAGGCCTATTTTATATCTTCTATGTCTCCACTTATCATGGCTATTCTTTCTTCTTTCTTCTCAAGGTATTGAATATAGCCCTAATAACTTAAAAATATATTATTGTACATGAATTATAGCATCTGTAGTCCTTCTGGGTCAGTTTTAACTCACTGATTTTTCCCTTCATTCTGGATTGTATTTTATTGCGTTTATGCATGACTGGTACATTTTGTTTGAATGCTAAACATTGTGCATTTTACTTTGCTGGATGTGAATATTTTTGTATTTATATAAATATTCTTGAGCTTTGTCTTGAAATGCAGTTGAGTTACTTGGCAATAGTTTGATCATTGCAGATCTTATTTTTAAATTTTGTTAGACTAGATCAGAGCTGCTTTTAATTTAGAGTTAATTTTTCCCCCCAAGACCCTCCCGAATACTCTAATTGGTGCCTCCTGGATTGTTATGTGTCCACTCTGACTGTTGGGAGCAGGAATTACTTTGGGTGCAATGTGAGCTCTGCATACTGTTCTTTCACATCCTTTGGGTGGCTCTTTTCCTTGTCTCCGCGAGATTCTTCACATGCATGGGCTGACCAGTATTCAGACGTGTACTCCTCCTTTGCAGATCTTCATTGGTCTCTCTCTGGGCAGCGTTCTCCTCTCTGCTCCTCTGCCCTGTGAGCTCTAGATGCCATGGCTTCCCTGGACCCCATCTCTGTTTGTTTAACTCAGAGAATCCCCTGCTCTCTGCCTGGGTTCCTCTCCATATGCCACAGCTGAAAACCTTCTCCAGGCAGTGAGCTAGGTGATTGTAGAGTTCACTTCATTAGTTCCTCATCTCAATCTTTGCCATGGTTTCAAATATTTTGTCCAGTTTTTTAGTAGTTTTCCATGGAACAATAAATGCAATCCTTGTTACTCCGTCTTGAATAGAAATAGAAATGCTTTAACTGACATTAAATATCTCTCTATGCTTATGGGGATGAACAGAGAGAGGACCTTCCCATGTGGCTGCTCCATGACTGTAAATCCTCAAAGCATCCCAGCAGTCCTACCCCCTTGGGGACTCAACTACAGATCCTCCTGACCTGGGCCCTCTTCAGAGGCAAATGTTATCTACCCTTAAAATGACAGCCAAACATCGTGTCTGGAACAACAAAGAAAAAGGTGAAAAATATCTTAACAAAACAGATCCAATTTCTCTAGGCCCCCTCTGTCTATATCTTTCCCCATGACAGTGGTGAGATATAACCTGGAGTTGACACCACCCCAAAACTGCAGCAGTGGTGAATCCCTAGGCCCCTGGTAGTATAATTCCTCATCTGGTAACCTAATGGTTGGCCCACAAGTCATTCCCCTCAGTTAAGCCATCTCTTTTCTGTTAGCAATTGTCACAGAGAATCATGGGTACTTTACTTTGATATTCTGATAGCCTCCTAATCAGATTCATTCTTTGAAGTCTGCTACTCAGCAGGAGATCCCTGGAGCAGCCAAAAAGCATCAGAGAGCTTAGAAATGCAGAATTTCATGTCCCAACCTCGATCCACCAGATCAGAATCTGCAGGTTAACAAGATCCCCAGGAGATTCGTAAGCACATTAAAGTTTGAGAAACTCCACTCTAGAGAAAGGACTCTGATGGTCTGTCTGTGATAAAGTCCATTGGGCACAAAACCTTCTCAACGTGAGGCTGTGTCCCCACTGTATCCATACCCTCAGGCTTGACCTCACCGTATGACCTTAGTCCAACCCCTAGTGTAGTCAGAGACAGGCATTCCCTATAAGCCAACAGCTCTGCCTCTAGGGATTTTTCATAGAAATCCCACAACACGTACACGAGGAGAGTCATACGAGAGAGTCCATTGCAATATAGTTTGGGGTAGCAAAGAATCGGAAACAACTTAGGTGTCCAACAACAGCAGAATGCATAAATAGATCACCATATATTTATTGTCTTAGTTTGAGGTCCCCCCAAACCAGACCCTGAGACAAAGATACAAGTACCAGTAGTTTACGTGGGAGGTGGTCAGATGTGTGACAGATGAAGAAGCCAAAATGGTGTGTTCTTATGGCAGATGTAGACATGGGACCCCAAATCCCCTTTAGGGAAGGCCTCGCTGCCAGCTGCAGGGGTTAGGGTCAGCAGACCGTCTGCCTCAGCCTCCGAGAGCAGCCTCACCCAACATCAGGCCTGGGAGAGGCAGACATTTTGCATCATGGTGGGACACTCAGAAGGCCACTGGTCGTCCCTGAGCTCCCTGTGGGTTGACTGAGGCTTTGTCAGGCCTGCATAGCAGTTCTGCTTCTCCCTCTGCCCAATCCTGGTTCCTGTGCCTGCTTTTTACAGGTGTTAATTCCTAATAAATGCCTTGTGCCCAAGCTCTGGTTCAGCATCTGCTTCCGGAGAAGCCGGACTGAAATGATTATCAAGCTAGTGAGTACTGTGGGCAGTTGAGTGAAGCTTAACCTCCAGGGACCTCCAGGAGACAGTGCGGGGCGTGTGCCTCAGAGTTCTTCTGCCTGAGGAGCTAGGGAGCTGGAGAATGTGTCTACCAGCTCCCCTCAGGCCTGGACCGAGGGCTGCTCTGGGAACTGTTAACTCCTGGCCCTCCGGCCTGCCCCACTGGCAGAAGAGACAGCCCTCGGCAGTAATGTGGGGTGCTGGCAGCCCAGCCAGGCCCGTGTGCTGGATCCGGGCAGGCGAGATTCCTGGGGTACAGCGACTGCTACATTCATACAAAGGAAGACTAAATAGCAGCAAAAGTGGATGACATATTTGTATCGATATGAATAAATCTCATAAAAATAATATTGAGTGAAACAAGCAGGTTGCAGAAGGAAATATGTAATAGAATATAATGTATGAAAAAGTTTAAAATTTGTAAGAGAAGAGCAAATATTTTTGAGAGTTATGTTTCATGGTCAAAGTAGGAAATATGATGAACAGCAAATTCAGGTGAGTCACGGCCACCGACAGGGAGAAAGGGGTGGGATTAGGCAGTGCACACAGGAGGCCTTAAAATAAAACTGTATTTTAAGTGTTTTGTTTTTTATGCCAGGTAGTAGATATACATAAGACCATAAAGTTTTTGTATGTCTGAAATTTTTTTAACTAAAAAGTGGTAATAACCAAAGTAAAATATTACTGAAGGAATCCTAATGGTCTTAAGGTTTAAGAATCTATTTAAATTTAAAAATGCATCCATGAGGGGCACCTAGGTGGCTCAGTCAGTTAAGTGTCCATCTTCAGCTCAGGTCATGATCTCAGGGTTTGTGGGTTTGAGCCCTGCATTGGGCTCTGTGCGGACAGCTAGCTCAGAGCCTGGAGCCTGCTTCGGATTCTGTGTCTCCCTCTCTCTCTGTCCCTCCCCCACTCATGCTCTCTCTCTCTCTCTCTCTCTCTCTCAAAAATAAATAAACATTAAAAAAAATTTTTTAATGTGTCCATGAGAAGAACACAAGAGAATATAATAGGAATTGCCATTGGAAAGTAGAAATACTTCCAACTTCATTCCTTTTCTGTTCAAAATTTTTTGACATGAACAGAAACTGTTTTTATAAATTTTTTTAATGTTTATTTTTGAGAGAGAGAAAACATGAGTGGGGGAGAGGCAAAGAGAGAGGGAGACAGAGGAACTGAAGTAGGCTCCACACTGTCATCAGTGCAGAGCCTGACACAGGGCTCGATCCCACAAATCGTGAGGTCGTGACTTGAGCCAAAATCGAGAGTCAGATGCTTAACCGACTTCGGGCCACCCAGGCACCCCAGGAACTGCTTTAAAAAAAAATAGGAGCTCCTGTGAGTCCACTCCCCCAACACTACTATTTTCTTTCTTTTTTTTTTTTTTTCACAGTTGACACGCAACGTTATGCTAGTTTCAGGTGTACAACACAGTAATTCAGCTTCTCTGTACGTTATGCTGCACTCACCACAAGTGTGGCTACACGGGGTGTCTGGTGATACAGTCCTGTTACTCTACCACTGGCTGGATTCCCTGCGTCGCACCTTTCATTCCCATGACTTATTCATTCCAAACTGGAGACCTGTATCTCCCTCTCCCCTGCGCCCATTTTGCCCAGCCTTCCCCTCTGACAACCAGTTTGTTCTTGGTATTTACAGATCTGTTTCTGCTTTTATGTTGTTGTCCTTTTTTTTTTTAAATTTATATTCCACATCTAAGTCATATGGTATTTGTCGTTCTCTGACTTATTTCACTTTGCATTATACCCTCCAGGTCTGTCCATATTGTCCCAAATGGCAAGATCATTCTTTCCTTTTTATGGCTGAGAAATATTTCATTGTGTCTGTCTGTATATCTGTCTATCTATCCACCTACCTACCTACCTACCTACCTCTTTATCTGTGGCATATCTTCTTTATCCATTCATCAAGTAAGGGACACTTGAGCTCCTTCCAAATCTTGGCTATTGTAAATAATGTTGCAATAATGATAGGGGTACATATATCTTTTTGAATTAGTGTTTTCATTTTCTTTGGGTAAATAACCCAATAGTGGAATTAACTAGGTCAGACGGCATTTCTATTTTTAATTTTTTTGAGGAAACACTATACTGTTTCCCCAATAGCTGCACCAGTTTGCATTCCCAGCAAGCATGCATGAGGGTTCCTTTTATTCCACATCCTTGCCAACACTTATTACTTTTTGTCTTTTTGATACTAGCCGTCCTGACAGTGTGAGGTGATACGTCATTGTGGTGTTGATTTGTGTTTCGCTGATGATTAGTGAGGCTGACCATCTTTTCATGTGTCTGTTGGCCATCTGGGTGTCTTCTTTGGGAAAATGTCTCTTCAGGCCCTCTGTCCATTTCTTAATGGCTTTTTGGGTTTTTTGTTTGTTTGTTTGCTTGTTTTGGTGTTGAGTTGTGTAAGTTCTTTATATATTTTGGATAGTAAACCCTTATCAGATATATTATATACAGATATCTTTCCCCACTCAGTAGATGGCCTTTTTATTTTGTTGATGGTTTCCTTCACTGTGCTGAAGCTCTCACACCACTATTTTAATTTCCATTAATCCTTTTCCAGATTTGCCCACACACATACGTAGTACTGAACTGCAATTATATTGCACATGTATTTTATACGCTACTTTCCTCACTTAATCATCTATGGTATGTCCATAAACGTTTCTCCATTTCTACATAGTCTAAAGAATCATTTTAATGGCTGCTCGATGTTTAGTTGTGTTGATGCATTCAACCAGTTCTCTATTTTGGAAGTTTATGTTGCTTCTCAATTTTAGATATTGAAATAACTTTATGATAAATATAGTCATAGAGGTTTTTGTTTATGTTAAATATAACCTTAGCAGAATCCCAGGGGTACAATTACTAAGTCAGGGGGTGTGACTGTCTGAGTGGAATTTTGCCACGAAACACATAAAGCTTTCCCTTTGACAATGGCTGTTTACTTAAAGCCCTGGGCCCTCCCAAATGCCTAGGAATCTTCATTTTAGAAATAATCTATTTTGGGTTTGTTTTTTGTTTTACTAGGTTGTGGGGAGGTTATAGAAGACAGCTGGGAGGAGATGGGCAAACCCCAGTTTGGCCAAAGAAATGTCTATTTTCTTTTTTTCTAAGTTTATTTATTTAAGAGAGACAGAGACAGCACAAGTAGGGGGGAGGCGTGCAGGGAGAGGGAGAGGGTGAGTCCCAAGCAGGCTTTGCACTGCCAGCGCAGAGCCTGATGTGGGGCTCAGACTCGAGAAACTGCAAGATCATGACCTGACCTGAAACCAAGAGTCAGATGCTTAATGGACTAAGCCACCCAGATGCTCCAGAAATGTCTATTTTCTAAGGGGCATGAAGAACTTAGGGGGAAGGCAGACCTGACTTCTCATCCTGACTACTACTGCTGACCTGTGCAGCCGTAGGAAAGTGGCCCTCTCTAAGACTCAGTTTCCTCATTTCTGAAATAGAGATATCAAATACGTCCACCTCACGGGTCTGTTCTGAGGATGAACTGAGAAAACTCACCAGAACACTGGATGCAGAGCTTGGCCCATGGCAGGTGCTCCCCAGATGTGGAGTGACACTAAGATCAGCAGAAATGCTCCCCCACAGACCTGTGCATCCAAGGCGGAGCTCGGCTCTGCTGCCAGAAAGGGTAAAGAAGCTGGACCCACAAATCTGCCCAGTGACAATGTAGCTTCTTAGATGAAATTTCTCAATGGCTCTGATGCTGGTGATAGTTAAATGATTGAAGGAAGGGGAAGGAAAGCCTCTTCTCTGAACTTGGGAGGCTCTACTATCCATGTTAGTCCAGAAATGAGAAAAGAATGGTGTTCATTGAACAACTAATATGTCCCAGGTGTTTTCCATGCACTGGTTGTCCCCTGCCCCCAGCCTCCCTGCAGCATGAGGAAAACTTGGAGTTGTCTAGGTAACCTATGTTTGCACCCCAACCCCCACAAGCTGGTGAACGGCATACAACTGTACGTAATGTTTCCTCGTATGTAAAATGAGGGTGATCATCTTGATGGGAAGAAATCGTGCCAGTAAAATGCCTGCCACATAGTAGACCCCCAGGGGCAGCCGTAATGGAAACTTGCCCCAGTGCTGAGCCTGGGACGGGGTCTCCTGCCTCCAAAATCCATACGCCACCCTTCTTTCTCGCTGTGCAAACACCATGGTCTATGTGACACAGAACATGAAAGAAATACTTTTATGTTGGTTCAAGGAAAGGATTCATTTCATTTTTTAATCCTGAAATTCGTCTCTCCACTCACTTCTGAAAGTTTCCCTTCTTATTCAGGAGCTCAAAGGGATGGAGACCCCGAAATGTAGATTTGCCCCACATTGAAACAGCCACTGGGAAAAGAAACCCTGATACCCTCATGCAGAGCGGTCTCTGCCTCTTCTTGTTGATTGCTTTCCCCGGAATAACCGGACATTTATTCACACAAGGAAAAGGAAGCTCAGAGAAAAGCAAACCCACGTTTTAAAGCCTTGGGGATATTTACCACACCTTGTTGAACCTGTTTGGTTAACAGATAAGGAAACTGAAGCCCAGTGAGTCACGTTGGTCACGACTGCTCCACGCTTTCGTGTCTGAAACAAAATGACTAACCACCCTGTGCCTCTGGTAAACAGTGTTTGAGGTTTCACATCAATATGAGCGGTCAGATATGAGAGCGTCTCTGGCCATGCAGTTAAATTACCACCTTTCTAGAGGAATCTCTGCCTGAAATATGCTGCGGCTGGGGCAGCCCAGTGTGCATGAAATGACCGTGGACCCCGTGGGCGTGCCCAGGTCTGAAGGAGGAGAAAGATGACCCCCTTGGCAAGATGGAAGGAAACCTCACGTGTTTCATCTTGCTGGTGCCCGACTCCACACAGGGCCCGCTTCTGTCCACCAGTCCTGCCCTGCAGTGGCCCGCACGTGTGTGGGGGGGGTGGCTCCACCACGCTCGGGGATTTTCAGCTGGAGCAAGTGGGGGCTGCTTCTTAGAGGAAAGGGGTAGAAGAACGCACTCTGCCCACAGTGGGTACCACACTTTGCTGTTCTTAGCCTCGGTTTCCTTATCTAGGAGATGGGGTCAGTAACCTTTGCTGCCTCCAGTCCTCTGTGTGATGGGCGATTGTGTCGGCAGACTGATGCATCCCCCGTTGGAACCTCCATCCCCAGCCGCTCCCCCGAGCTCTAGATTCATGCATGCAGCTCTCCACGGGACCTGCGCTCTTGACACCCAGTAATCCACAGGCCCCTTCTCCAGAACACCGTCCATCTTCCTCCACCTGCTCAGGCCGAAGACCTGCGGGCCCTAATCCCCCTTCCTCCCCTTTCCACCAGCCATCAGCTCGTTCTGCCAGCCTCACCCACAGAATGTATCCCAAACCTATTTCTCACCACATACACCATTTCCACAAGTTCTGGCATTTTCTTGCCAGGAACCGAAAGGCCCTGGTATCAGAATGGAGTTTTCTAAATACGGGAAACGCTGGGGATTACAAAGAAAACCCATCACACTGCAACATAGCTATCGGACATTCTAAAGCACAGACTTATGGTGTATTAATACAGGCGCTTCCCTGGCACCATGTTAAGTGAAAAGACCTAGTGGCAAGTCTAATAATTATTATAATTACAAAGTAGCGCTGAGGAAAAGCAGTGTTTCTAGACACCTGCAGGAACTCTATGTGATGTGATGTAAAACCATCTGTGACTGTTAGTGGTGACAAAATCACAGGCGCTGCTCTTACTGTGATCATTGCCTACATTTAGCGTCACAGGCAACGTTAATGTTTAGTTGGAGGTTAATAAAAATAAAGCAAAGCCCCATCTAAGTGCATGAACTCCCGGAATTCGGCATGCAGACACCTGGAGTTTTACAGGAAGCCTCCAGGCTTGCAACCCGGCCTCCCTCAGTCCGTTTTCCACACCACAGTCCCCCGACTGCTTTCCTATGTATGCCGTATCATATCACTGCCCTGCTTCCAACCCTCCAACACTGTCCCATCACCCAAAATAAAATGCCAAGTCCTCCCCCCAACCCCCAGGGCCCCCCATGATCCAGGCTCACCCTACTGCTCGTCCACCCTGGTGGGCCCAGCGGCACTCCTCTCCCTAGCACCCACGTGGCTCCCTCACTTCCCTGGGCCCTCTGCGCACATGGTGCCTCCTCAAGATGCCTTCCACAGCCCCCTCCCCACCTCCCCTGCCTCAAAAAGACCAGCCCCTCTTCTCAGTCACCTTCTATTTTCCTGCTTCCCTGTGTATCCTTTATAGCATGCATTCCTACCTGAAAGGCCTTATATGTGTCTGTTTCTTTCTTGTTTTCTCCACTAGAGTCTAAGGCCTTATTCACCATTCTTGGGGAAAATAATGGCGGTCCTATGGAGAGGACTCTAGGTGGAAGGAATGGAGAAATCTAAGCTCCAGGCTCATCAGCCACGAGAGCACTGGCCAGGGAGAGGCCAGTCAGGGTAGTTTCTGGAGAAACAGGAAGGGGAGCAGGGCTTCTGCCAGTTGAAGCTGTCTTCTGCTTCAGTGCCTCACTTCGTAGGCTCCGGTCCCCATGTCACCCATGTGGCCATCAAACAGCCCATCTCAGAACCTACAGAGCCCAGAGGAGAGCAGGGCCCGGGCAGAAGGAAGTCCTGCCGTAGCAGAGCCCAGCCTCAGAGGGCGCTGGGTGAGCTCTGCCGTCACCAGCGCAGCCCAAGGCTGTCAACCCCTGCCCCAGGCCGAGGTCCCCTTCCCCCACCTCACGGTGCTCTCTGTGAGGCATGTTGAGAAACACACTTCTGGAGGGGAACCGCCTTAGTCCATCTGGGCTGCTGTCACAAAATGCTGTAGGCTTCATGCCTTATAAACAGCAGACATTTATTTCTCACAGTTCTGGAGGCTGGAAGTTCAAGATCAACATGTCAGCATGTTCCAGTGAAGGCACCCCCCCGCCCCCCGGTTCATAGCCAGTGTCGTCTTCTCGCTGTGTCTTCCTATGGCAGAAGGACAAGCACACTTCCTGGGTCTCTTTTATAAGACACTGATCCCATTCATGAAGGCTTCACCCAGCGTGATTTAATCACAGTCCTGAAGGCCTACCTCTTAATACCATGGGCTTGGGGGTTAGGATTTCAACATGCAAATCTCAGGAGGACATTCAGACTATAGCAGGTAGTGCTGTATCGGCCAGTGCTCAGCTGATGCCCCTGTAACGGGCCGTAGTGGGCTTTTCAGGTTCGTGGCCTTGTCCTGGATCCGGACTTCTCTCTCTCCTGGCCTGGCCTACCTATCTCTCAATTTCAGGTTTTGGCAGAGCTCCAATGACCTTCAACTCCCTCCAACCATCATTCTGACTGTGCCACCCCCCAGATCAATGGCAGACCCGCCTTAGAACCAAGCTGTTGGACACAGAAGAAAGGGGCTGCCCTCCTCCCCTTTAATGGCCTGTCACATCTTGAAGCAAACAGAAGCAATCATCTAGCTTAAGTCCCAGCCCGATTCACCAGGTTTGGTTCCTGATTATTGAAATTACCTTCCCAGGCCTCTCAGGAACCAGGGCTGGGTGGAGAAGCTGGGTAAAGCTGGCTCAGGGCCATGTGGCATAACACCATGGGGAGCTATAAATCAGGATCTGGGGTGAAGTTGGGGTCTTCCAATGGAGCCGTCCTGAAAGGCAGACACTAGGCCAGAGCAACAGGCCTGCCAGCTTGGGTCTCCTTAGCATACAGACTAAGAGCACAGAGGTCATGACAGACCATACACATCAGTATTTTATAATTTCAAATCAAGGGGCACCTGGGTGGCTCATTTGGTAAGCGTCCGACTCTTGATCTCGGCTCAGGTCATGATCTCACAGTCATAGGATCGAGCCCTGTGTTGGGCTCTTTGCTGATAGTGAGGAGCCTGCTTAGGATTCTCTCTCTCCCTCTCTCTCTGTCCCTACCCCATTCTCTCTCTCTCAAAGTAAATAATCATTTAAAAAATAAAATAATAATATAAAATTACAAATCAAGCTAACAAAGCATGAAATAAATATGTTCTGTCCTCCTGCCTTGGCAAATATACCTTTATAACATACCTTCATTCCACAAGATGGAATGCCAGGTTCAGATGTAGAATTTTCACATTCCTCGAAATTCCAAGTCCAAATATGGTAGCAGAGGAAAGCCCCCGAGCCCCAAACACTTGGTCTCCCTGCCCAGTTCTTTCCTTTGCCAACTCAGTCATACCACGATGGGACTTAGCTGAACGCATCTTGGCATCCCAGCCCCCCACACAAACTTCAGACAAACAGCTGCCCCCTCAGCCAGAGAGAAGCACAGTAGCAGTACAGTCTTAGAGGGAGGTCATGCAGTCCCTGAAATTGGACTTAGAGGCGCTTGGGCAGGGAATGTGGGAGGTCCTGGACCCTAAGGATAGTCCGGTAGTGAGGGCACAGCCACTTGTCTCCATGAGCACCTGACCTCATGGGCCAGAAGAGGCCTTATTAAGTGTGCGGCCCAGCACAAGTGTCCCCTTCTCCAGGTCTAAGGGTGCTACCTCCCCGGGTCCCACAGCTGAGCTGGCTGTGACACGGGACATGGGAGGGTGCTGGGGAATGGAACCTAGACACTTGCCTGAGGTGGGAAAAAGGAGTAAAACTCTATTTAGAGGGTGCTAAGGATAGATCTGTTATAACATCAGAAACAAATCCAAACGCATCTTTGGCTGTTTCTAAAAATCTTCCCTTAAAGGATGATTTTGTTCTCGTTGAAGATTTAAAACAGAATCCCCTGCAAATAGTTCCAAAACATTCTGTCGTAAAAATTCTAGTATGTTGGCAAAAAATAAGATTCACTGCTTGAAGGCTTCACCATTCATAAAATATTTGATCCGTCCAATTCAAAAATTGGGACAGGATAGTTAAACTTTCAATAAGTACAGGTAAGGACAATGAACCTTAAATAGTTGTTTTCAACCTTGTCTTTTAATTAATGACCAATTTAGGGGAGAAATACCAGGGGAAATGGGAATAAAAAGGCAAAGTGTTTTTTTTAATATAATTTATTGTCAAGTTGGCTACATTCAGTGTACACAGTGTGCTCTTGGTTTTGGGGGTAGATTTCCGTGATTCATCACTTACATGTACAACACCCCGTGCTCATCCCCCCAAGTGCTGTCCTCAATAAGACAAAGTAAGTTTTAAAAAATAAACAGAGTAGGGGGCACCTGGGCAGCTCAGTCTGTTAAGTGTTCAATGCTTGATTTCATGTCAGGTCATGATCTCACCATCAGAGGATCAAGCCCTGCATCTAGCTCTGTGCTGAGTGTGGAGTCTACTTGGGATTCTCTCTCCTCCTCTGCCCTTCTCCCCCATTCATACTCTCTCTTTCTAAAATAAAAATAAAATAAATAAAAAATAAATGAAGTGGATAAGTATAGGAAGAAACAGAGATGTGTGCACAATGAGAAAAAGAAGCATAAAAGACCTACCTACACCAATGAATATTCTTACACCGGTGCCTTTTAAGACATTAAGTATTTTGAAACCATGTGGCATTTTTACAACCATAGGCATCAACAGCGATATCATCTCTAAGTACTTGCCATATGAGTTATATGAACTTGTGTGACAGACTTCAGATTTCTCAACCCTTTCTAGAACTGTCTGGGCATGAGTCACAGAGGGTAGTTTATCTTAAAAGCATTAAGCAAGTGGCAGGGGTCAGGTATCTGAAGGACTCTCTTTTGTCCCTATAGCAACCAGTCATCCATAATAACTAATTTATAGATAGAACTGATAACCTTTTAGCATATGACATCATATTTCCCTCAATATTCTCTATAATGGTTCTCACTATAGCCAACGGCAAGTGCCCATCCTTGAGATACAGATAAAGAAAATGGAGAAAGGGGAAAGTGCTTACCTAGGGTCTGAGAGCAAGTGAGTTACCAGAGATCTAGGACAAGAATGAGGAAGCACCTAGGACTCCTGCCTTCTAGTGCTAAGTACTTGCCATTTTGCTGACACTCAGCCTCCCCTCCCCCATTTTTCCTCCCACTCAGTGGAGGGCATCCATGTTCCCAACAGCCAGGTGACTCAGGCGCCGAGGCCTGACAATGACAGCAGGGAGGCATCATTCTGGGCTCTTCTGATGAGAGGCTGTAGGTGTAACCAGCTGTATGTGGTAGGGGAGGACCCAAGAGGCAGCTCTAGGGTACTTGTTTCTAAGAAGCCAAGAAAAAACAGGGTCTAATGGTGCCTTGAAATTAAATGCATGACATCCAGGTGGGCCAAATATGGAAACAAAATAATAGCCGTGCTTTGGGAAATCACCATCCTTGCCATGTCTGAGGACACTGGCCCAGATTAAAAGGGAAGGAGGGAGGGAAGGGGCAAACCAGGGAGGCCACACTGCTGCTTTGAGCCAAGTTTGCCCCCTGAGGAGAGGCGCCAGGGCCACTGTTCCTGGCTACAGCTGACGTGACCACTGGCTGAGCCACCAGTAACCCAAGAGGTTGCCATTAGAGTCAGAGCTTGGTAAATACATATGGGATGAAAGAATGGCTGTGTGGACAGACTGATGGATAGATGGAGGAACAGAGTGAGTAACCAGTGCCTTGCTTTCAAAGTTTCCAGGGGCACAGGGCTCTGGTTACATTTACTGCTCTGTATTTCTAGAGCTGTTTTTCAGGTTGGAATATTGGATTCTGCTGTTAGCCAAATTTCTTAATTTTCGGAGTGACTTGGCTACTCTGCAAAGCTGCAAACATTGGAGTAGGGAACCCACCAATCAAAAGTCGCATCTAGAACGTGGCTTTATTTTGTCTGGCCCCTGATGAGAATTTCCAAAAACATGGATCTATGACTTGACTCTAATGGGCTTTCGTTGGTTAGTTTTAGAAGTACTTTTGGGGGTGCCTCGGTGGCTCAGTCAATTTAATGTCCTACTTTGGCTCAGGTCGTGATCTCACAGTTCATGAGTTCAAGCTCTGCATCAGGCTCTGTACTAACAGCTCAGAGCCTGGAGCCTGCTTCAGATTATGTGTTTCCCTCCCTCTCTGCCCCCGCTCATGCCCCCACTTCTCAAAAATGAATCAACATTTAAAAAAAAGAATACTTTTGTCCACGTGGCAAAGACCAATAGAAAGAGCACTGGTCTTGGAGTCCGAAAACCTGGGCTGTGTCCTCAGATGAGACATGTCATCTTTTGAATCTGAGTTTGCTTATTTGTAAATGGATAGGATTCTCTGCCTCTCATACGATGTTGCAGGGATCAGATGCAAATTAGATGATGCATCTGAGCATTCTCTACCCATGCAAACTGCTAGTTATAATAGTTATTGAGCACCTTCCTGATGCAAGGCAGTGCTCTAAGAACTTCACATGAATCAACTCATTTCATCTTTATAACAACACTGTGAGGTGAGCACCGTACCCTCATTTCTAGATAAGGGAACCAAGATGCCAGCCCAAGACCACTCAGCCAGGACACAGAAGCCCTCAGAAACAAGCCAAACAGTGTACTATGGCCGAGCCTATGCTGCAGCGACCGCACACGTGCTTCTGAGTGTCACTTTCGTACCACAAACTGCAACTTACTCAAGCTTATTGGAGTTACAGTGGTTGGTGGGGTGCTATTGGCATTGACTTTGGACCAAAGGCTGATTTCAAAACTTGTACAAGGCCCACTGCTATCGCTTATGTTTGTCTGAAGCCATTGATAGAAATGTTCTTTTAGATTGGTGGCCCACAGTGCCGTCACAGGTGAAGAGCCTCAGACCGTGGTTGCCTGGCCAGGAAGTAGCGTGGGTGGGGTTTGAACCAAGTCCCCAGAACCCACGTATTTGCCCTCACTGCAGGCCACCCCTTCTTGTCTGTGCTTCCTGCTTAGATCCTGACACAAGGCAGGCTGGACAGTGGGACAAAGTGAAGATCATATTTTTCTCTTGCCACTGAAGGTTCTACATGAAGAAAAAGCAGTAGTTTTTGTTTTGTTTTTATTTACTCTGTGGGAGAGATAGAGAGCCAATGGGGGAAGAGCAGAGAGAGAGGAAAAGACAGAATTCCAAGTAGCTGGCTGACAGCACGGAGCCAGATGGAGAGCTCAAACTCACAAACCACAAGATTATGACCTGAGCCAAAACTAAGAGTTGGATGCTCAACTGACTGAGCCGCCCAGGTGCCCCCAAAGCAGTAGCTGAATGATATGGCTATGGCGAGGCAAACACACCATTTCGGCGCACAGGTCACTGTCCTAGAAAGGAAGACCCGGGCCGGGTCAAGGGGATGTGCAGTGATCAGAGGGCATGACAGGACTCCGGAGGCAACCTTGTCCTATTCCACAGTCTTCCCTCAGGCCAGCCTGGTGTTGAGAAGAGGTTTGAAATGAATGTGTTGACCTCTCCCCGGCCCTTCCCACAAGGCCCTGCGTCCCTTGTGCACATGGCAGTGTGGTTCCTCGGGTGGGATCTGGTCTCTGGACTCACCTGGGTATGTCTGCTAGTTCCATACGCTGTGGTGAAGAAGAATGGAAACACACTTTGAATGGACGGGTCCACCTCCCACCCATGCTATTTAAAATCAGAGTGGGCCAAACCAGCAAGTGGGTTTCCAAATTCCAGGGGTTTTCATTCTGGCCCCAGAATCCAGGGGAATGATTTCCAAAAGCCCTCTCAGTTGCCCAAACATGGTGTCCACCTCCCACCATCCAAAGGCATTCAGAATAGCCCCAGACAGGAGCTCAGAGCATTTTGAGCAACTTGGGGGGTCAACTGAGTCACAGCTTTGACTTCTTTTAAGTCAAGATTATGCATCTAAATAAGGCACAAGAGAAGCTGGTGTTTTAGGCTGTCAGGACAGGATGAAAATAGCTCCCCAGCCTCTCGGGAGCCTACTTTCCCCCCTCAGCACCTGACACAGAAGTCACCAGGCCTGCGGCCAGAGATGTGGAATCCAAACTGTGGTGAAGGGGAATGACCGCCAAGGAGGCTCCTCTGTTAGCTTTGGATCACCAAGTGCGCACGGGCCTCTGGCTGCCAGGCTCTGGCGTGGCCCACAGACCTCAAGTGTCTGAGCCATGAACGATGACATGTGTGGGGCTCTGATCACCAGCCTCGGAGGCCACCCGCTGACCATGGGCGTGGGGGAGGCCTGTGTCTGGCTGGTGAGCAAAAGTAGCTTCCTTTTCTGGAACATACGCCCCATAGAGATTTACCTTAGAGACACCTTGCTAAGGTCAAGTTAGACAGAGGAACCATCCTGAGTGGACAGAGTGGAGACACAGAGTGACTCTCCTGATCAAGCCGCATGAGGACAGCACAACGTCTGTCCCATTCACTGTCCTTCCTGAAACTCAAACAGTGTCCAGGCCAGGGCAGAAATAGCAAATAGTTACCAAGTGGACTCAACCTCTCCTCTTGTGGCTGCTGGAGTCAGAGTGCGTTCTTGGGAGTCCCAGACATGTCAGCCCCAGTTCTGTGGAGAAACTTGAGTTCTTTAGTTTCTTTATCTGTAAAATGTGTATAAGGCTCCCCTGTCTTTCTCCCATGGTTGCTGCAATGAATGCAGGTGGGAAATATTTGAAATCTAAAAGCATCTTATAGGGGTGCCTGGGTGGCTCAGTCAGTTAAGCGGCTGACTTCGGCTCAGGTCATGATCTCATAGTTCGTGGGTTCGAGCCCTGCGCCAGGCTCTGTGCTGACAGCTCAGAGCCTGGAGCCTGCTTCAGATTCTGTGTCTTCCTCTCTCTCTGCCCTTCCCCTGCTCATGCTCTGTCTCTCTCTCAAAAATAAACATTAAAAATAAAAAAAAATAAAATCATAAAACATGAAGGGTTATGACTATTGCTGATGGTGGAATCTCTTGGATCTGTTGCACCCGACTTTGGAAGGAGTCTGATTTGAGATGCCCTTTCAATTGTGAAAGATGGTATACTGAAGGACTTTCTCATCTTCCAGTTTCCATTATAGCACTGCAGTGTGGTCAAGCCTGGGATGATAATGTTGGATCCACATCCACCAGAGAGATACTATCATCACAAGTGGCTAACTGTGAGCTCAGTGTTCACATCTGCGTGGTGAGGAGTAAAGAAGTGGAAATTCTTCATCTTTCTTAGGCACATTAAAATAGAACTGACCGACACAGTATCCTCTTTAAAAATAAACCCTTTGGAGGGGCCCCTGGGTGGTTCAGTCAGGCGAGTGCCTGACTTTGGCCTAGGTACTTTGGCTCAGGTCACGGTCTCATGGTTCATGAGTTCAAGCCCAGCATTAGGCTCTGTGCTGACTGTGCAGAGCCTGCTTTGGATCCTCTGTCTCCCTCTCCCTCTCTCTGCCCCTCCCCCACTTACTCTCTGTCTCTCTCAAAAATAATAAACGTTTTAAAATAAATAAACAAATAAACTCTTTGGGTGTTTCATATTAGAATGAAGGGCCTGGCAACTCAGTGAATATAAACATCAACTACTATTCAGCGAGTATCTTTTCCAGAGACAGGCCCTGGGCCAGGTGTTTAACCAACACAATTTCCTTTATTTCTTCCTTCAATGCTATGAGGTCAGTATTATTCCCATTATGTAGATCAAGAAATCCAAGCCCAGAGACTTCGAGTAACTTTCCCGTGATCACCAGCAGACACCGGCGATTTCTCCGGCAGCAAAGATGAAGAAGCAAAGAGAGTAATCATTGGGACCAACCAGCAGAATGACAAATGACAGCAAGATCCTTCTGTTTCGTTACAGACCATTTTTCCCTTTTCCACTTCAAGGTATGGAACAGGCTGGATCCACCTCTAAGCTGCCGCCCAGGACATCCGGCCGCACCTGAAGCAAATGAGATCAATGAAATGAGCCGAGGTGTGCCCCACTGTCAGGGATGGACTGAATGACAGAGCGGCTAAGGATAGTTGACAGCATTCACATGGGAACTGAGCCCTCCAAACCACTGCTGTTCTTTCCAAAGGCCGCACCTTGGAAGACCACATACTGCACTGGGCATCTCAACCTGGCATGTTGGAACCACTGGGGAGCTTTATACACTGATGCCAGCCTGACCTCCTGAGATTCGATGGAATTAGGCAGGCAGGGCCAGGGCACGGGGATTTTTCACATCTCACCCGGTGGTTCTAACATGCAGAGTGTTGAGAATCACCGCCCTGAGCCAAGCCTTTTGGGAACTCTTCCTGTGGAAATGCCTTCAAAGTCTGTGACACTTTCCTTTGAAACTTATCAATCGTAACCAATTCTTCTTCCTTTAAAGATAGATTGGATTATTTGAAAAACAGGCCAAGTCACTTAGAGCTGAACCTGTGGAATAAAAGTGAGATACTCTTCTTTGTCCCAAACAAGATGAGATGCCTCAGAAATGCACCTGGAATCCGTGTGTGACTCCACAGTGGTTTCAAGGGAATCATGTACTGAGCACCTGCCCCACAGCAGGGGCGGGGCTTGGGCCAAAGCTGTCAGATCAGAGCTGGTCCTCCGGGCGCGTGGGAACCAGGACCCAGGCCCCGGATTCCCCATCACTAGGAATTTGACTTTGCCAAATGCCCCATCCCTCTTCTGCCACATGGAGTTGTGGCCTCAAAACGTTCCTGGTTTCCGAGGCAAAGATGCTCTGCCACCAGCCTCTCACCAAGCTACATTTGATCCTGAGCTGTGACCTGAGGTTGAGGGTGAGTGACTTCCTGTCCCCTCCTCTGTGCCCACCCACCCACAGATGCCACAGGTCCTGTCCATCTTGCCTCATCCCTTGATGGATTTTTCCCAGAAGTAGGTTCCAGAGCGGGAATCAAAGTGTCAGGAATAAAACTCTGGGACACAATGACAAGGAGAAAGGGAGGACCTGACTTAGCCTTTCTTAGTAATGCCGTGGTCTTTCTCTATTTTTAACATTTATTTATTTTTAATTTCTTTTAACATTTATTTATTTTTGAAAGACAGAGAGTGAGCAGAGGAGAGCAGAGAGAGAGGCAGACACAGAATCTGAAGTAGGCTCCAGGCTCCGAGCTGTCAGCCCAGAGCCTGACACAGGGCTCAAACTCACGAACCATGAGAGATCATGACCTGAGCTGAAGTTGGCCGCTTAACCGCCTGAGCCACCCGGGTACCCCCTATTTACTTTTGAGAGGGGCAGAGAGAGAGGGAGATACAGAATCTGAAGCAGGCTCCAGGTTCTGAGCTGTCAGCACAGAGCCCAATGTGGGGCTCAAACCCACAAACCGTGAGATCATGACCTGAGGCAAAGTAGGATGCTTAACCAACTGAGCCACCCAGGCACCCCAGTAATGTGTGTTCTGAACAGTAATTTCACAGTGTAACCTCAATGGTGCCCACACAGCTTGAGATCCCAGTTTCCCTGGCTGTAAATAAAGGAGATTTAAGTCAGTAATCTTTAAGATCCTTTCCAGCTTTAAAATGCTATGAATCTAAATTTCTATGGACCTGAATTTTTTTAATTTATTTTGAGAGAGGGAGAGCGGGGAGGGGTAGAGAGAGGGAGAAACAGAATCTCAAGCAGGCTCCACATTGTCATCAAGGAACCTGATGAGGGGCTCAAACTCACTAACTCTGAGATCATGACCAGAGCCAAATCTAGAATCAGATGCTCAATGTACTAAGCCACCCAGGTGCCCCTACAAACCTGAATTTTTAAAATCAAGGCTAGATTTTAAGATACATTCATTTTAACTCTGGCTTTTGCTGCCCAGAGGGACTAGGAGAGGATGGGCACAAAAGCAGAGTGGACACCTTGAGCGTGAAAGCCAGAGATAAGTCTTGATGGCTCATGATGTATTCTAGATGTGTACACACAATGAGCTTTCCAGACAAGGCTGGGAACCAGAGAGAGAGAGAGAAATGCCCTTCCTTGCTTCCTCTAACACAATTATTGTCATGTCTGTGGTGGTGGTCATAGAGGCAAAACAAAATAATTCTGTAAGGAGAGCAGGACTTGTGCAAGCGCTGCTTGTTGCCTTTATTATTTTGTGGGGCTTGATTATTTTGCTTCTGAATCCCCATATTTCTGTAAACCAGAATTGCTGGATGGAGCTGGATAACTTGGGCCTCATGGACTCCTGCAGTGGAACATTGAAAGTGGATTCTTGCCAATCACCCTTGTAGGTTACAGCCTGTTCATCTCTAGCTGCTTTCAGAATTCTCTTTGTATTTTGCCAGTTTCACTATGATATTTCATGCAGAAGATCGATTCAAGTTATGTCTGAAGGAAGTTCTCTGTGCCTCCTGGATTTCAATGGCTGTTTCCTTCCCCAGATTGGGGAAGTTCTCAGCTATGATATGTTCAAGCATACCTTGGGCCCCTTTCTCTTTCTCTTCTTCTTCTGAAACTCCTGTGATACAGATATTGTTCCATTTCTTTGAGTCACTTAGTTCTCTAGTTCTCCCCTTGTGATCCAGGAATTTTTATCTCTCTTTTTCTCAACTTCATCTTTTTCCATAATTTTATCTTCTATTTCACCTATTCTCCCCTCTGCCTCTTCACTTCTGGCTGTCACTCCCTCTAATTTAGTTTGCACCTCATTTACAGCATTTTTAAATTCATCATGACTATTTTTTAGCTCCTTGATCTCTGCAGCAATAGATTGTCTGCTGTCTTCTATGCTTTTTTCAAGTCCAGCAATTAATCTTATGACTATTATTCTAAATTCTTGTTCAGTTATATTGCTTATATCTGTTTGGAGCAATTCCTTAGCTGTTCAGTTTCTTCCTGGAATTGCTTTTGAGAGGAATTCTTCCTTTGGCTAGTTTTATGTCCCTTATGTGTTTTTAAAGTTTGTTATATGTCCTGTACCTGCAGGCACTACTACATCAAAGAGGGGCCATGGACTGTCCAGGGCCTGGCCCTTCAGGAGGTAGTTTTTGAAGAGTGTTACTTGCACTCTGTTATTGTGAGTTTGGTTACTTTATCTCCCTACTAGTAGTGATTTTCTGAACCCTCCACTAGGTGTGCTTTGATTTGTTCATTCAAGTAGCCCTATGGCCTGTCACGTTGTCCTGGTGGGTCCCTGGAAGTGCGACTGTCTCTTTTCCTCCCGGACTCTCAGAGCTCAAAGTCCTTTAGCTTCAACACTGCTTTGTTTGTGAGACAAAGGAACTTCCGATCCCCCTTTTTCTCTGCCATGTTGGCTCCTCCCCGCTGGAGTCTGCCAATCCGACTTGGTTTCCAAGCTTGGCCTTGCCACTTACTAGCTGTGTGACTTTGGACAACTTATTTAACCTCTCTGAGCATTGGTTTTTATCACTGGAAAATACGTAGGGATATATCCAGCCTGCAGGGTGTAGGTTCGAATAGACACAATAATGCACATGAAGCAACTGGCAATAGACGGTCAATGCACAGTAGCTGAAACCTCACCACAGCCTCTGGGTATTTACCACCTAGGCAGTTTGAGAACCACCTGCACTCTTTATTACAAGATCAACCCAGTAGGCTCATTGCAGGTGAAAGCAGGCATTTACCTGGGGGAGGGAAAGATATCAAGGAAACAAAGACCTTTGCTCAAGGGAGGAAGGTTGGACCTTAGCAGCCAAGACTACTGGGTATTTCCCTTTCTCTTCCTGTCACCCCTCTGACAATGCAAAGGGACACCGCTCTCCATCTTTGGCAGTAGAAGCACTAAATTATAGTAGCTCCAAAAACGTGCTAGCAAAAACGTAATATAAACACAAAGCTTCATTGTAATTCCCAAGCCAGAATTATTCAGACATGGGCCAGGGACCAGCCCGACATTGAAGGGTCTGGCTGGAGGGCACTCACGTGGTCTCCTGAAAGCCTCTCCCCAACAGCACAACATATGGTCAAGATGACAAACCTCTGTGTAACCCCAGGTTAAATGCATAATGTGCTTATTATACGTTTAAGTATGTTGTTGATGTTTGGAACAGACAGCTTCAACATTTCAGTATATACCTATCATTAAGGAGAGTTCTTAAAAATAAGATCCCATGTACCTGGGAAAGGGGTGGTGAGAGATGGAGGCATTAGCATGATGTCACTTAACAGCTTTGACCTCAGGGCACCTGGGTGGCTCAGTTGGTTTAGCATTGAGCTCTTGATTTCAGCTCAGGTTGTGATCTCACAGTTCTGAGTTCAAGCCCTTGTTGGGCTCTGTGCTGACAGGACAGAGCCTGCTTGGGATTCTCTTTCTCCCCCTCTCTCTGCTTCTCCCCTGCTCACATTTCTTCTCTCTCTTTCTCTCTCTCAAAATGAATAAATAAACTTAAAAAACAAAACAAAACAAAACTCCGACCTAAATACACACAGGAAAGAGAAGCCTCTGAAAGCCTTGCCCTTATAGAAGTGCCCTCCTCACCACCTTGCCCCCAGGCCTAGAGGTGCCCTATTAGCCACTCGTTTGAGTCATTGTCCCAAAGGGAGAAAAGAGAAAGGACAACAGGAGTTAGGTTTATGAACTCACTTAACACTGGAGTCACCTGGAGAGTTTAAAGTAGTGATGTCACCACAACACTCAAGCTTCTCCTGCCCTCCCCTTCCCACTCCAGGCCTGTGGCTCAGCAGATACCCAGTAACAAACTCCAGGTAGGTTTTTGTTCCCATTTTATAGATGAAGAAATTGAGGCCCAGAGAGTTTAAGTGATCTTTCCCAAGGGCACACAAGTAATTAATGGCAGACGGGATTTCTCTGGCTTCAAAGAGATTCCCAGTTCTTCAGGCTGCCTTGATAACCCAGGAGCATTAACTTGTATTAACTATTAATACATCAGAAGATTTAATTTATAGTAATAACAACCTTTTACATTTTTATGGAGGTGTTTTGGTTCACAAAGCACTTTCACGTTAATTTATTTTTTGATAGTAAGGATTATTCCTCCATTTTAATGATAAGAAAACTGAGGCCCAGGAACATTAACTTGCTCATAGTTACACAGGTAGAAGAACCACAATTTGAGTCCAAATTTTCATATTCCTGGTTCCAAAGCATGGAGCACTGGGGAAAGGGTAACTTTTTGGATCCAGGGAACTGGGAAGTTTCAAAGCAGGACAAGCTCTCAGGGTCACGAAAGGCAGGAACCTGAGGGACTTTAATTCCCAGGAGGCAGCGAAGGAGGAAGGAGGCCGTAAAGAAGGCCCCATAGTGTCTGTAGTTGGGTTTCTCCAGCCAGCCCAGCTCAGAGAGGCACATGTTGGGAAGTGTAAGGCCAGCAATGCCCAAGTGCCCCCCCCAGGAAAAGCAAGAAGGGAGAGAAGGCCTTTTGTCTGGTTCCCCGTGCAACCGCCCCCGCGTGACCTGCTGAGTTCTGTTTTATTTTTCTAAAATACATTCTCTATCACCCCCAGCACCCAAATCTTGGTTTCTAAAAACCCTTCTCCAGTGAAAGCAACAAGGGCTCCTTGGGGAAATAGTTGACTCAGGACTTGGGCAGGGAAATACAAGGCGAGTCTGGAACATCTTGCAAAACCAGAAAATGAGGGAGTTTTAAAAATTTTTAGTAGATGGTAAATACCTCAATTAATGTAAAAAAGCTGATAGGGACATTTAAAAAAACACAGCAAAAGTTACCTACTGGACAAATCAGAGACAATTTGGGCATCAAAATAAATAATAACTGTAAAAGATTATAACATGTTATCCATCCAAAGAATCTGTTAGCCCATATTGATACTTGTAAATACAAACATATATACACAATTAATTAATTGAGGGGTAGGAAACAGTAAGGAGAAAGAAAGCTCTTCCTGTCAAATAATAAATGTAGAAGAAATGATGGCTAAAAAATATCACCATTTTGTAACTATTATACTAATAAATGATTTATGTATTTTAAAAAATTGTTTTCAGATTTTATTTTTAAGTAATCTCTAAATCTGGGACTGGAACTCACAACCTTGAAATCAAGAGTTGCATGCCCCTCCCCCCAAAAAGTAAAGAGTCACACGCTCTACTAACTGAGCCAGCCAGGCACCCCAATGATTTGTGTTTTTATAATTACAAAGTGAAAAGAGTCCCTTTAGAGTTGAAAGATTTAGAAACACAGCCTTAACCAACTGATCAAAGTTAACATCACCAATAATGAGGAAACCAATAGCATGTGCCTTCTGCTATGAAGCACTGAGGAGGACACACTGTTTCCGCCAAAAACTCATGAGCTGGACCTGATCATGACCAAACAGCAAGACAAATCCAAATTAAGGGGCATGCTCCAAAACCAGTGCCCATGAACTTCCAAAATGTCTATATATATAATATATATAATGCACTTAACTGTTAAAGCTAGAAGATTTCATTAAAGAGTAAACAAGTGTTGTATTATTTGCCACTCTTCCATAGGTTTATTTTTTTAATAAAAAGAACAGGAAGTACAGGTAGTTTTAGAAATAGCCACACAATATTTAAGGTGAATTGTGAAGAACCAAGGAAAATACTTTTATTCTGAAACTCAGTTACTGTTTCTAACAGCAGAAAAATACTGAATCATTTGCAGGAGTCATTGCAAGGTGGGAAAATCCTGTATGCCCTGTATGTGCTCAAAGCACAGCTCTGTGTCAGTAGTTTCTAGGTGAAGCTCTTCAAAACAAAGTTATTTTTTAATTAAAAACGAAATCTTAAAAATGTTTTTCTAGGGGCGCCTGGGTGGCTCAGTTAAGCATCCAGCTCTTGATTTTGGCTCAGGTCATGATCTCACGGTTCATGAGTTTGTGAGTTCGAGCCTCACGTAGGGCTCTTTGTGGACAGTGCAGAGCCTGCTTGGGATTCATCTCTCCCTCTCTCTCTCTCTACCTCTCCCTCTCTTCCACTGTTTCTTTCTCTCTCTCTCTCTCTCTCTCAGAATAAATAAATCAACTTTAAAGTTTTTAAATAAAAATAAAAAATGTTTTTCTATAGAATTTTATTTTTCTATAGACTTGACAGTTTTGCTCAGACTTTACAGTTATTTAGCAGGGCTTATAATTCAACAGAAATGAAAATATATACTATGTTGCTATATTAAAATAGGTACACAAAGAATGTATTTACTTGTAATTATTAGTTATAAATAAATAATCTTAAATTTTATATAAATAAAATCCTATGGGAATTTATGTTCTGGGATATTGATGTACATCCTATGACTTTAGAAACATGTTGGAAGTGGAAACTTCATAAATAGTTCATTGTAATAGTCTTTACCATAAGGAGACAATACACAAAAAATACTATGGTGTTACTCTCCTACTTGAAGATTCTCGGAGTGTCCCATTCAGCCAACAAAAGCCTATGCTCCTTATGTGGACCCCCACATGAGGTGGGGGACTGCCTGCAACCCACTTTCTAGAATCATCTCCCTTCCCTGTCCCAGGCTCTGCCAGGCTCTTTCCTGAACAGGCCCTATTCTTTGGAGCCAGAGTCTGCAAGCGTTCTTCCCCAGCAGGTGTCTCCTTCTTCAAATCGCAGCCCTACCCCAACCCCCTCCCCACCCTCACCCCTGCCCCTCTTCCTGCTCATAAATTTCCCTGGGGTGGCACCGCCTCATTGTATTTGAACAATATGTCATGATAGTGGGATCTTTCCTCTTTTCCAGAATTGCCTATGAGAGCCCACAGCTGGAAAGCTCACATTTTTAAAACTCCGCCAGCTACCCCTGTATAAACTTTCTAACACTCAAAACATCATTTCTGGAGAACTCGCACCCCATTTCTCCCACCTGAGCCCCATGACTCCATCCCCAGTCTCTGCAAGTCGCACTGGGATGGAGTTGATGATTACCGTTGAGGGGTGTGCACTTTTGTAAATTGAGATCGCTCTTCTGCCGTCTCCTGCCATTGTGAGAGGATCCCCTGATTGGTCCCATGCATAAAGGCCACTTGGGAGTACCAAGATAATGACCCTAAGACAATCTTTTGTAGAGCCTCAGAGCTTGCTGGCCTGAGCAGAGCTGGGGGAGGTGAAAGGAGGCTCGATCACCAGGGTGAGTTAGGAAGAAGGGGCCAGGGCCACCTCCTCTCCTGGGAAATATCATCACAAAGACATGACCTCAGATTGATTTGTAAGCTAGATCCAGGCACTGGGAGGCTCCTGACTCCTCCCCTGTCCTGGGAAAGTGAGTTCTGCTTGCTTTTCCTGCTCCCAGGCTGCTCCAAGGACATGGCCTTGAGACAGCCATGTGTTGAGAACACCTACATTGTTTACGTGACTAAACCCAATTAAATCCTCTTTGTAAATTTTTATCTTTTGGAAGGCTGCTGCAGGGACCATTTTCTTAGTCTTGCCGCAGCAAGACAAGCCTCATGTAGAAGTTCCCTTTGCTTATCAAACTTGCCACGGACCAACCCGGAGTGGCTGCCTCTTTCTTCAGTCTCTCCCCGCTCTCTGTGCATGGACTCGGCTCAGATTACACCAGGGGAGTTCCTAAAAGGGTTTCAAACCAACATCCTCTAGCCTCATTTCTTGAAAGGTACAGCTGAGGGCTCCAGAGCTGGAAGGCGAAGAGACTGGGACAGCAAGAGGCGGAGTGGTGCGGCCAGTGCAGTCGGGGATGCACACCAGGTGGGGGTGGGATGAGGCAGCCGGAAGTTGGGAGCCTGATCAATCTTGCGCCCGAACAATGTCAAAGGGACGCGTGAGCTTGAGTCCTGCCCCACGGGGGCTTGATGGAGCCTTCACCCACCCACACGGAACCTCCTGACAATGAGGTAGCTCAGGGACCAACGTCCCCTGGCCATCCCGGACATCAGCAATTAGAGCAACCAGGACGACTTCCGCCCTGCCACAGTCATTTGTGGGAGAAGACCATTTCCCACTCAGGGTTCCAAGCTTGGAAGGGCAGGTACAGGGAGGGAAGAGGGGCTGGAAAAGGGTATACCTTCAGGGATAAACTGCGGGTGCTGAGGAGCCAGCCACAGAGGGGGCCCAAAACCCTATGAAAGAGAAAATGGGATTTTGGCGCAAGAAGTACATATTTGTAGATGTTTACATTGAATATTTGAAAAACAATTTAAAGCCCATGTATTAAGTGTCTTCCCATTTTAAAGTAGGCATTTGGGGACGCCTGGGTGGCTCAGTTCATTGACCATCAGACTCTGGATGTCAGCTCAGGTCATGATCCCAAGATCTTGGTCTTGAGCCTCAAGTCAGGCTCTGCGCTGAATGTGGAGCCTGCTTAAGAGTTTCGCTCTCAAAAAAAAAAATTGTTTCTCTCTCTCTCTCTCTCCTCTCTCTCTCTGTCCCTCTTCCGCTCACATGCTCAATCTCTTTCTCTCTCTCAAAATAATAAATAAAGTATGCACTTGAATGGCTTTATTGTGTAAAAACGCAGAGCAAATGACTAATACACAAACTCTTTACCTGTGAGGAGCCCAGGCATTTTATGGTTGGGCTTCAATTATATTAAAGAGGTTACATTTCTTTAGGTATTTCCATGTTGTGTTTATTTTATATGATGGGATTTTCTCCTGATGGCATAATACTTACTTTAGATTGTCCAAATTTCCCCTCTTTGTGTGTCTGTATGTGTTCTATGTTATTTTAAAAACAAGTAAGATGCTAACAACTTTTCTGCAAGTTTCAAATGATATAAAAATAGGGGTGCCTGGGTGGCCCAGTTGGTTAAGCATCCCGGTGGGCTCAGGTCATGATCTTAAGATTCCTGGGTTTGAGCCCGTGTCTGGCCCTTTGCTGACAGCTCAGAGCCTGGAGCCTTCTTCAGACTCTGTGATTCCCTCTCTCTCTGCCCCTCCCCCGCTTGTGTGCACGCTAGCTCACTCTCTCTCAAAAATAAACAAACATTAAAAATTAATTAATTAAAACATTAATTAATGTTTTATAGAAGTCATTATAAAGGCTGTGATAACTACCGTCGATGTTTATAAATGGATAATCGAACATGGGTCCCTTTTACTAATGCAGGTGAAATGATTTAGCCACCAGGTCACCTTTTTAAGAAATGTAAATGCCAAAGGAAAACGACATTTTCTTAATGGAAATAATAGCCCTTCCTACTTTTTTTAACAGCTTTATTGAGATTTAATTCACTTACCATACAATTCGCTCATTTAAAGTATATAATTTAAGGCTCTTGATATATTATTAAACTTTGAATTGTGGTAAAAAAAGTTATAACATAAAATGTTCCATCGTAACCATTTTAAGTGTCTAATTCTGCAGCACTAATTATATTCACAATCCTTGACATCACATTATTTTTCTTACTAGAAAAAAAGTTAATTTTTCAAGGGAAGTGCTTTTAGTTCTCTGCAGAGAGGATGAAATCTTTGTGTTCTGATACCGCTTGTGAAAGATGAAGAAGAAATTAGAAGGGAGACCTGAAGGCAAATTTACAGCCCTCAGATCTCCTGCTGACCAGCCCTGTGCCCTGTGACCTTTAAAAAAATGTTTATAATTCCTGACTTACTACGAAAATACGTGCTTTGAAATTGTTTCATCCTTCTAGGAAAATGTATTTCTATAAGGAGACAAATCGTTCTCAGGGCTACCTGTGGAGCAAGTGTGTCCACACGGTAATGTGGGGTGAGCGCTGGGTGTTGTATGTGAGCAAGCGATGAACCACGGGGATCTACCCCCAAAACCAAGAGCGCACTGTACACACTATATATTAGCCGCTTTGACAATACATTGTATTTTCAAAATATAGGTAATCTGCTGATATAATAAAATGGATTAATTTTTACTTCCCGGGGGGAAAAAGAACAGTCCACCACATTGCACACACATCCACATTCAGAAGCAAAACAGAAATGTAGTTGCATTTTTATAAAGGTCCTTAATATCTTAACCCAAAGAGACAGCTCAGCAGTGGGAGTCTGAGTTATGATGGCAAACGCCGAGGAGGGAACCGTGGTTAGCAAGGGGGCATGAGGCATCGTGAAGACTACCTGGGACCTGGACTCAGGTACAGCTGGGACTGGGACCCTTTTCCGGAGTTTACCAGCTATGTGGCCCAGGGCGAGTGATTTCCCTTCTAATGCCTCAATCTGTTCTCATCCGTAAGGAGTGTGCTGAGCAGAATGCTTTCAGCTGCAAAGAACAGAAAACCCAACTCAAAACAGCTGAGACAATAAAGAGTCTTACAGCGAGAAGTGGGAGGGAGATGGGTCAGGGTGGGGTCTCTCAGCTCCCAGCTGTTTTCAAGGCCCCAGGTCCCTTCCATCTCTGCGCTCCGCCAGTCTCTGCTCAGGATAACTGCTCCACCTCCAGACCTCGAGCTCAGACGCAGCACCGTCCAGCAGCCGAGGAGCAGAAGAGCAGCTCTGTGAAGAGCAAGGAGAATCATTTCTCGGAGCCCTTCACCAGGCTTGCTCCTGCATTCATTAGAACTGTGCCAGGTGCCTGATTGGTGATTAGCAAAGGGAGCGCCCCCCGCCCTGCCTTGTGCTGCTCCATGATCTGGGTGCAGGGAGCAGGGCCCACCCCCTCTGGGGCTCAGGAAGAAGCAACAAAGCTGAACTCTTAATATTCACACGGAAAAGGAGGCAGATGCAGATCCCTGAAATAACTGGTGAGTGGGCATCCAACTATGTCTCCTGCCGGCAGTTAAAAATAAGACCTATTCTACAGTCTTGATGTGGAGGAGCCCATGGGTGACTCAGTCGGTTAAGCATCAGACTCTTGATTTTGGCTCAGGTCATGATATCACAGTTTGAGGGTTCAAGCCCTGTGTCAGGCTCTGCACTGACAGTGTGGTGTGTGGGGCCTGCTTGAGATTCTTCCTCTCTCCGCCCCTCCCCTGCTCATGCACGCTCTCTCTCGCGCTCTCTCTCTCAAAAAGAGATAAACATAAAAAGAAAATAGAGGGGCGCCTGGGTGGCTCAGTGTCCGACTTCAGCTCAGGAAATGATCTCACAGTGTGTGGGTTCAAGCCCCGTGTTGGGCTCTGTGCTGACTGCTCAGAGCCTGGACCGTGCTTCATTCAGATTATGTCTCTCTCTCGCTCACTCTCTTTCTGCTCCTTGCCCACTTGCACTCTGTCTCTCAAAAATAAACATTAAAAAAATTTTTTTTAATAGAGGTGTCTGAGTAGCTCAGTTAGTTAAGTGTCTGACTTCAGCTCTGGTCATCATTTCGTGGTTTGTGGGTTCAAGCCCCATGTCAGGCTCTGTGCTGACCGCTCAGAGCCTGGAGCCTGTTTAGTATTCTGTCTCCCTCTCTCACTGCCCCTTCCACTTGCGCTCTTTCTCTCTCAAAAATAAACATTGAAAACATGGCTTAATATGAAGATCGAATAAGAAATATGTGTAAGCTATTTGTAAATATTAAAACACTGGGCATGTGTTAATAAAGTTAGAAAGTTTTAGCACAAAGGAGGGAGTAATTTTTGCTTATCCGTTTTCATATGCTAAATCCGATTAGCAGACAACCAAACTTTGTTTCCTCCTTTCTTCTTCCTTTCCTTTTCTTACTCTCTCCTTCCTTCCCTTGCTTCCTTCCTATCTTCCTCCAACAGTCCCAGGAACTATGCTAAGTGATAGAAGACACTGTCTAATTAATATCTCTATTTCTAGGTGCTCCCAGTCTGCCAGGGAGCCCTTACAACTTGTCTTACACTGTGAGTGCCGTAAGGTGGGAAAGAAAAAGCACCAGAGAGCAAAAAGCCCATCACTCTGAGTACTACCACCTATGCATCACTGTGTGAATGGTGATGCGTAGGTGGTGGTACTGCCAAATAAAATAATAGTACACCTGATCTGAATTTGTATTTTAAAATCAAATTTATTTCAAATTTAAATTTGACTATAGCATGGACATGCTTATACTAAAATAATTGCTCCATGATTATCTAAACTTCAAAATGAACTGGCACCCTGAATTTTTGTGGTCCTTGAATCTGACAATTCTATGGGGGGGCGGGTGTTAGAAGAATTGAACTGAGTAAAATTAAGTTGCTGTGGCCGGTTCAGAAAGCTGCAGTGGTGGGGGTTGGGGAAAAGGGATGGAATTGGGTTGTTGACTTGAGTTGAATAGGATCAAAATTTCACTTGTTAGGGTGGAATAAAAGAAGTGGAGTCAGCTGATTCAAGAGGCAGGTCATAGAAGCGCCTGGGTGGCTCAGTTGGTTAAGCGGCCGGCTTCGGCTCAGGTCATGATCTCAAGGTTTGTGGGTTCGAGCCCCGCATCGGGTTCTATGCTGACAGCCAGCTCAGAGCCTGGAACCTGCTTCAGATTCTGTGTCTCCCTCTCTCGCTGACCCTCCCCTGCTTGTACTGTCTCTGTCTCTCAAAAAATAAATAAAAACCATAAAAAAAAAAAGAGGCAGGTCATAGACCCAGCTTCTCCTCCTAAGTGTCATTTATTGAGCACTGGGCTCACACCTGACACAATGCTAAGCACTGAGCATGCGTTATCTCCTTGCACCCACTCAGAGCAAGGACCAAGGTGAGGCAAGTTAGGTGCCTAGGATGCAAAACTTACAGGGACCCCCATGCTCAGGGCCTTGCAAGTATGCTTTCCTCCCAGCCCTACATCCCTTCTAACCAAAGCCCCATGTCACAGATGAGAAAGCTGAGGCTTAGGAAGGTTTTAGCAATGTGCTAAGTTTGTCAGCAGTGGAGTCCAGATGCAAACCCAAAAGGTTTGTGCCCATAACACACTCAGGTACTGTCTCGGAGTGGCAAGTGGTAGAGTTGCGAAATGAATGAGTCTCCTTTCCAGCTTCATACAAACGACTTAATGTGTCTGGAATGAAATTCACGTAATACTTTCAATCTAGGATGAGCAAAGCCTCTCTACATAGGACAGAATGGAGAGAAGTAACCTGTCCATAGGACTGGGGTGTGTGGTTCTGGGCAGATCTACAAATTCTTGCAACTCTAGCTGTCCATTAGCAGGCCTGGAAAATGATGAAATGCTAGCTTCACCGCAAATCTCCAGGCGTGGAGCCCCGGCATGGAGATGTATAAGCCTCCCCAGGTTGAAACATTAAGGTTGAAAATCACACCTACCCTTAGACTCGTGAATGCCTGGCTGATGATTTAACAGACATAAACTCCAACTCTGAAGACAGATTGTTTCTACTTTCCCACTGGGCCCCTTGCCAAAGGACTGAGCGTTTTCGGAGGCCAAGTTGGATAGACCATGGTACCCTGCGTGAAAGGGAGGCCGGGGACATCCTGAAGGCTGGAGATCTTTGGCCTTCCTGTGTCCTATAAACAACGAGAGCAAGAAGGTAGCAACATGGGTGTTTAGATCCCAAACAGGCTTGTTTTAGTGTAGGCAAGATTGTGACTTTTTTTAGTTCTGATGGGGGTTGGGGAGCAAGGAGAAGAGTAGAACTATTAATATCTCTATTATCTTGCACCTCTGCTAATACTCTTTTCTAGAGGTTCTCTCTTGCTTCCTTATCCCTGAAGATGCCTAGTTTGTCCACCCAGGACCAAAGGGAAGATCTGGAGTTGCACAGAATCCTGGGTCATGTCCTGAGATGTGGGAGGATATGGGACCCAGGCACACAGAGGAGGGGTCTTCCATATGCCTGGCTCAGCCATCTACAGTCCAAGTGCCCATCACAGGCCCCTTCACCTGCCTGAGCCTCAGCTTTGTCATCTACAAAATAAAGACAGTTGTTCCTCTTCTACCTACTTCTGAGACTTGGTCTTAGCTGAGTAAGGGGGATACTAGTTGAAAGCTGTGCTTGTAAAGCGTGGACACTTTATGCAACTCCGAAGTTTTATGGTTCAAATTAGAATCTCACATGTCATCTCTGGGCCCTCATGGAAGGCTCTAGATATTTCTGTGAATACCTGAAAGGTCTATTAAAAAAATCTTGGATAGTATTTTAGTAAGCCTTTTAGTTATAAAACCCACGTTAATTTACTTTATCTCCATGGAACTTACACTGATACTCTAAGTTTGCTACATGCAGAATTTTCCATAAATCACTCTAAGTTAACATTTCTAGGGACTTGCTGCCATACTACCCAGGTATGTCCAAGGACCAGAGACAATAGCATGACCTGGGAGATGTTTAGAAATGCAGACTCTCGGGTTCCTCCCCAGTGACTCAAAGACTCTGAATCTACATTGTAGCAAGATCCCCAAGCAATTTGATGTACATTTTGGTGTGAGAAGTCTTGTTCTAGTCACTAACTACAGACTTAGAAAAAAGCTCTGGGAAAGAGATGATGCCCGTGCTGTGATGTTTGAGAGACACTCGCTCAGAAAAGCTCCCGGACCCTTGTGTCAGGAGCTCATCTTGCACCTGCTAGGGAGGGCAAGTGCCCCTAATATTGCACAGCCCCCGAGACAGGAGAAGAGGTAAGAAAGGGAAGCCAAAGGCAACCAAGTGATGAGTGTGAGGTTCTGTACATGCAACTACCTTCTACACAGACTTCATTACCCCCATTTCACAGATGAAGAAACAGAGGTTGATCAAGAGTGAGCAACTTGACTAAGGCCTTGCCTCTGGTTAGTGGAGGAACTGGGACTCTAATTAGTATCTCAGTGGCTACCTCATAAGGCAGAATGCATTCCACCACTCCCCTTGGAGCAGAAGACTTGCTTATAAATGCTCTGTTAGGTCAAGCATCTAGTTTATAAATGTAGGTCTTTATATTACAAGACTTTTCTCATTGTGGTTTCCTCCAATATCTTTTATCACTTGATAAAGAAACGCCATACCCATGAGCAGTTACTACCATTCATCTTCCCCTCAGCCTCTGGAAACCACTAATCTACGCTGTCTCTATGGATATGCCTGTTCTGGAAATTGTATACAAATGCAATCATATGGCATGTGGTCTTTAGTGACTGGCTTCTTTCACTTGGCAAATGTTCTCAAGGTGCATCCATGCCTGAGCCTGTATCAGTACTTCATTCCTTTTATTCCCATATAATATGCTATTGTATGGATAGAGGATGGTTTGCTTATCTATCAGTTGATGGGCATGGAGATTTCCACTTCTTGGCTATTCTGGATAATGCTGCTATGAACATGGGTGTGTGATTTTAAGTGGACATGTGCTTACAGTCTCTTGGGTATATACCTAGAAATGGCTTTGTCTCGGTCTTAGAGTAATTCTGTTTATAAACTTTTTTCAGAAACTGTCAAACTGTTTTCAGAGAATCTTTTCAATATTTTGATACTATATTGGATTTAGTATCAACATTCAGTTGAAGACTCAGGGAGCCACAAAGCCGAATAGACAAGAAATAGGAATGATCCCGTGAACTTTAACCCAAACTACATCGGAAGAGCAGGCAAAAAAAATATGAGTTTGACGAGAACCCAGGAAAGCCAGTTGTATACAAGCTTGTGACTGGTTTTTGTTTTGTTAAAAAAAATTTTTTTAATGTTTATTTACTTTTGAGAGAAAGCATGAACAGAGGAGGGGGCAGAGAGAGAGAGGGAGACACAGAATCCAAAGCAGGCTCCAGGTTCTGAGCTGTCAACACAGAGCCCAACACGGGGCATGAACCCACAAACCATGATATGACCTGAGCCAAAGTCGGACGCTTAACTGACTTAGGCACCCAGGTGCCCCTACAGGCCTGTGACTGTTAATGACAGCACAGGATGCTGGATACCTGGGCCTAAGTCCCCACTTGCCATTAACTCACTGTATAATCTGCTGGGACCATTTGAATTCTCACGAAGAAAATGTGTGCAGAGGTAATGTGCCTCTTCAAAGGTCTCCTGCAAGCCTTCAACCCTCCTTTCTCCTTTCCCAGGAGCCAGGATGGCAGAGATGGCGGCCTCACAAAATGGCAGTGGCCTGGGTCCCTAAAGCACCACTCAGAGCAGAGCTGCTTAGATCACTGCGCTGCCTTGGACAGTAGGGTGAGCAAGACCAAACCTTTAATGTGCTAAGCCACTTGCGTTGGGAGTTTGTTAGTGCCCCCAGCCTGACTTTTGTTTTTTGTTTGTGTTTTTTTTGCATATAAGAAAGATGTTTATATTTTTAAAGGGGTATAAACAAACAAAATGCAAGAGCTGTATGTGGCCTGTCAGGCCTAAAGTAGTTGCTCTCTAGCCTTCTACAGAAACTTCTTGCCAAGCCCTGGAATAATAATAATCAGTTGGTTAAGCCCCGACTTCAGCTCTGGTCATGATCTTGTGGTGTGTGAGTTTGAGCTGGGGCATTGGGCTCTGGGCTGGAGCCTGTTTCAGATTCTGTGTCTCCCTCTCTCTCTCTGCCCCTCCCAGGCTTGTGCTCTGTCTCTGTCTCTCTCAAAAATAAACGTTTAAAAAAATTTTTTTTAACCGAGGAGAGGACTGAACCCCAGAAGCTCAGGCCCAGGTAGAACTAGGTGAGGGCAGGAGGATGCTGGCTGATGCAGAGGTGCTACGCTAGCCCTGCAGGTCGCTGGGAGGGACGAGCATCTGGGCGCAGGAGCTGGGGACAGCTGAGCAGGGCCGGGGGATGGGCTGCACCACTGCTGAGCTGAGCAGGTTGTGGGGTAGGATGCTCCATATCTGGTGTGGAGGCGCCTCCTAGGGGCCTGGGGCAGCTGGGGAATGCAGGACACAGGGGCCTTTGAGAGCCACGCCCGCAGCACCCACCAGCCCTCTCCACAAAGTCTTTCTCTTGGCCCCTGTCAGAACTCAAAGCCCTCAGTGCTAAGAGGAGACCCACTAGAATAGAAATAACCTCAGGCTTACATTTTATGGAAAGATGCAGGAGCCCGGAGATGGAACAGTCCTCAGAAAGGCATTTGGGATTTTGGAACTTACAGAAGGAAATATGGGAGATGATCTTTGTGACCTCAGGTGAAAAATAATGTCCTAGATCCTAAAAATGAAAAACAATGACGGGAAAGATGGACTTTGGCTGCATTAAAATAAGAATTTCTATTCATTAAAAAATATCACTGCACAGACTGACAAGCTAGAGACGGGGAGAAGAGCATGCTCACACATTGAACTGGCAAAGAATTCGTGTCCTGAATCTATAAAGGGCAGCTACAAATCAATAGGAATAGACAACTAAATTTTTTAAATGGGCAAAAGACATGAATAGGCATTTCAGAGACAAAGACAAAAGGGCCATAAGTACATGAAAACATGCTCAACCTCCTTAGTCATAAAGAAATGCAAACTAAAACCAAAATGAACAAATACTGGATGGTTCCACAGAGATGGCTGTAGCTAGGTAGAGGGTCAGTGGGATTTCTCTGGTGAGGCCTTCTGGAGCCCTGGCAGACAGGCAGGTGCCTTCCTACTTCCTGTCTCTTGCTCACCAAAATTTGTCTTGTCCACAGTTCACAGAAATGTAAAAGAAATCATGCAGGGGCAGGGATGCAGGACAGTGAGAATCCTCCTACACTGTTGGTACAAGTGTTAAGTGGTATAACCAGTTGGAAGAGTTTGGACTTCTCTTGGAAAATTAAAGACCTGCATACTAAATGACCCAGCATTTCCACTTCTAGATCTATACAAGCTCTTACACATATGCTACAGGAGACCTAGACAACTATTTACCATATTCCCAAACTGGAAATAGCCCAAATGTCCATTTGCTTAGGACAGATAAGTAAATGATAGCACAGCCCCATGTGGGATACTGTATAGCAGTGAAAATGAATGAGCTGCAACTGTATCTATCACCACAAGGACATCACGGGTGCAAAAAGCAAGTTATAGAAGAATACGGATAATGCACTCCTCTTTATAAAAGTTCAGAGACATGGGGTGCCTGGGTGGTTCATTCGGTGTAAGCATTCAACTCTTGATTTCGGCTCAGGTCCTGATACCATGGTTTGGGAGTTCACGGCCTGCACTGGGCTCAACACTGACATTGTGGAGCCTGCTTGGTATCTCTCTCTCTCTCTCTCTCTCTCTCTCTCTCTCTCTCTCTCTCTCTCTCTTCTCTTTCCCTTCCCCACTCATGCTCCTTCTCTCAAATAAATAAACCTTAAATGTTCAGAGATGGGGTGCTTACGTGGCTCAGTCATTTAAGCATCTGACTTTGGCTCAGGTCATGAACTCATAGTTCATGGGTTCGAGCCCCATGTCACGCTCTGTGCTAACAGCTCAAAGCCTGGAGCCTGCTTTAGAGGCTGTGTCGTCTTCTCTCTCTCTCTACCCCTCCTCCATTCTCTCTCTTTCTCTCAAAACTAAAAATAAATAAACGTTAAAAAATTTAAACTTTAAAAAAAGCTTCAGAAACAAAAAAAAACTGATATATTTCTTCAGGATATTATACATGTGATAAAGCTGTTTTTCAAAAGCACGAGATGGACACTGAGGGAGGCTAGCAGAGTGAAGGGGAAGCATCCAGGAAGGACAAGTACGGGCTTCCCAAGGGATTCTGGGGATATTTTTTCTTAAGGTCAGTATGTGTTTTGTTGTATGAATGGACTTTTCACCAAAAACCATTTTAAGAACAAGACCTGTTTTTATTTATTGATTTAATTTACATCCAAGTGAGTTAGCATATAGTGCAATTATGATTTCAGGAGTAGGTTCCCGTGATTCATCCCTAATGCATAACACCCTGTGCTCATCCCAACAAGAGTCTTCCTTAATGCCCCTTCCCATTTAGCCCATCCCCCACCCGTAACCCTCAGTTTGTTCTCTGTATTTGAGAGTCTCTTGTTTTGTCCCCCACCTTGTTTTTATATTGTTTTTGCTACCCTTCCTTTATTTTCATCTGTTTTATATCTTAAATTCCTCATATGAGTGATGTCATATGATATTTGTCTCTCTGGCTAATTTTGCTTAGCATAATACTCTCTAATTTCATCCACGTAGTTGTAAATGGCAAGATTTCATTCTTTTTTATTGCCAAGTAACACTCCATTGTATATATACACCACATCTTTATCCATCCATCCATCGATGGCTATCGTCGATAGCACTGCTACAAACACTGGGGTGTGTGAGCCCCTTTTCAAAACGGCACACTTGTATCCCTCGGATAGATGCCTAGTAGTGCAATTGCTGGGGTAGGTCTATTTTTAATTTTTTGAGGAACCTTCATTCTGTTTTCCTGAGTGGCTGCACCACTTTGCATTCCCACCAGAAGTGCAAAAGAGATCCTCTTTCTCCACATCCTCACCTGTTATTGCCTGAGTTGTTTATTTTAGCCATTCTGACGGGTGTGAGGTGGTATCTTACTCTGGTTTTAATTTGTATTTCCCTGATGATGAGTGATGTTAATGGAGCTGGATTTTTAAAGGTCGGTCAACAAGTCTCAGGGTATTTTCTATGTCGTTGGTCCATCTGGATGGGCTAAGGATAGAACATCAGTGCTGGGGGAAGGGAGGGCACTCACTAACAGGGGGCTTACCCTATGCCAGGGTCTGATACGCATGCACACTCTCAGGGGGCATCCAATGCTGCCTTGCTGTTAAAGCAAACCAAGAAGAAACCGAGGGGCTGATAATGAATTAGGACTTACTGCTGTACCCAATAGTTTGTGTGGGACATTTACATAGTGTTTCATAATTTACAAGCTGTTTCATATGAGTTAACTCAGTCGGTTCCCATGATCTCTCTGAGAGGTAGGCAGGGAAGGTTATTTTTAGGCCTCTTGTAAAGGGAAAGCAAGCAAGCCTGAGAGAGGTGACGTGACTTGTTTGAGGCCACACAGCCCACACTGCGTCTTCAAACTTCTGGTCAAGTGCTCCACCGACACAGTCTGCCACAGTCTGCCACCCACGCCCTCCAAGCCTGCACCATGCCCCTCTCCCCTCCAGCCGCCTCCTTCCAGGGGATGGGTCAGCCTGCCCCTCCCCTTGCACCCTCCCACCCGCCGGGACGACTTCTCTTCTCTGGTCTTGAGTTATACTCCTCCGTGTCCCAATCCTTAGGATTCTTCTATTTTTTTCCCTAAGAAATTTCTCCAGATGCTGCTTTTCCTAACCTTCATTACAGCCTCTCTACATAGATTTCAATCTGCTTCTTACTGTGTTCATCACCAGTTTGTTGACCCACATCCCGGGGGTGGCACCCTGGCACAGAAATCCTATAGAGGGCTCTGTACGGTGCAGTCTTGTCAATGGAAAACACAGCAAGATGGTTTGGAAAAGCTCCAGGGAGACTCTGATGGACTATTCCAGGTCCCCTCCCTACCCCCATGTGGGATCCTTGAGCGACACATCTTAGCTGTGGGAGCTGATGGAGTCACCTGACCTCCCTGAGTCTTTATTTCCAAATCTGTTACTCCACAGGTGTTTTTAAGAAATTAAATGAGGCGGTATCTGATACATAGTATGTGTTCATCAAATGTTAGTTCCTTCTTCATCCCATCGTCCCAGAAAATAACGGTGGGGTATTAAACCAAAAGCCTTTCTGACAGAGTCAAAATTGCTCACCCTCACACAGGCCCAGTTTCTAATATTTCCAGTCTTCTTTCAGGAAGAGGACTTGAGCTCGAGCCAAGTATTTTAGCCTCTGCTTGGATCCCTGTGTGGTGGGGCACTTCAAGTTCCCAGAGAGGAAAGGCCCATGCTGGAGCCTATGTAGGAAAAGGAAACCAACTCCCACAACACAGAAAGTGTTCCCAGAGCCATGTTCTGGATATCATCCAGGCTGGGAAGAGGTGGACAATTGGGGGTGGGAGCCTGGAAGGAGAGAATCACAGGTTCATTTATATTCAAATCTAGGACAGATGAGAACCAGGAGCTAGAGGCTCTAGGTGCCTAGGTAAGCTTGGGCAAGTCACTTCACTGCTCTGGGCCGTAGCATACAGACCTTTGCAACGGAGACACTCAACAATGCTTTGTATCCTTCAGAGTCACTAGGAAACGGATTAACTCTCCAAGCACATAATTTTCATTTGCATTATTGTAACCTGGGCTGATGTCCAACTCTTTCATAAACAGTGGGCGATTATGTCACTCCCACTAGTGAGTCAAGCCCAGCCAAGGGTGCCACAGAATCACTTTCCTCTCTTAGTAGTTCTGGGAAGCAGAACAGAGTTGCTCTCTAGATTCTGGAACAACTGAGCTTCCTTAGGACGATTCCAGAAGGACTTATGAACCCAATGAATAATGCAGTAAGTGCCATTCTGACTCCCTGGGCTGCAATACTGCAATCTTCTGGTGCTTTTCTGTCTTCTCAGGAAAGACTCAAATGTTTAACTGCACTAAGAACAGACATTTCACAAGGGAGCAATTATACAGGCAAAAAAAGAACCGGTGCACAGATATCCAAAGAAATGCAGATGAAAGCAAAAGCGGGACCCTCTTTTAAAATATTAATTCTCAAAAATGTGTTAAAATCCCAATCTTCAGCATACCCGATGTTGCAGCAAAATTGACTCAATATTTGTGCCATTATACATCAGTAATTGCTCTTTGGGAAGGCAATATGGCAACACATAGGATGGATCATATTCATAATTACTAAACAGTAATGCAATGAAAAGTCCACATGAAGAAGTTACCGTCAGCGACTTCTCTTACAGAAAGAGAAAAGGGGAAAAAAATGTGTCTAAGCTTAAGGGAGTTGCTCCATGGATTTCGATAAGCCCCACAATTGCCTCCTACGTCCTATCCTCCTATGAGGATGATTATGCAGATTAAGTAGCAACATAGAGGAGTGTTCATTATGCGTGAACTCTAACAAACTTCAGGGCAACATGCGTTTTGATTATAGCTTTTTTTTAAATTTTTATTTATTTTTGAGAGAGACAGACAGAATGTGAGTGGGTTAGGGGCAGAGAGAGAGGGAGACATAGAATCTGAAGCAGGCTCCAAGCTGTGAGCTGTCAGCACAGAGCCCGACGCGGGGCTCGAACCCACGAACCGTGAGATCATGACCTGAGCTGAAGTCGGACGCTTAACCGACTAAGCCATCCAGGCGCCCCTGATTATACCTTTTTAAAATGTGCACACAAGTGCATAAGGGCTGGACAGTGTCAAAATACAAGTAGCTGTGGTGTTCAGTTCTGCTCAGATAACGTCTTGTCTTCAAGTTCAAGAACATATATTATTTAAAAAAGAATTCATCTTATCACCAGACTTTCCCACGAGACAATGAGACCAGGAAGCTTGCCTGTTTTGTTCAAACTTATTTACCGAAGCACTTGTCTGGTACATATGAGGTGCTCTATAAATATTTTTGGACTGACTCTTGCTGTCTCTAAGCAAGGTCTAAACAATCACAGACGAAAACCTCCTGTTTATGCAAAGATGCCCTTGCCAACACCTTTACAAAAGCAAGAAGCACTGTCACTTAGAGCAGCTTTTCAAAACTCCGTATCTTCTCTCTCCCAGAGTCTCACTGGCGGGAGGAGGACGTCACCTTAAAGGCACCATCCCCCTGCAGCTTCACCCTTAGGGCAGATCTTCACAGGGACACCAGGGGGAGCACTGGATCTAGATACTAATTCCTTGCACCAGAAGATGGCAGTCTACACACTTCCTTAGGGTACAGAACCAACACCTTCCAAGATCTTTCTGATCATCAGATCAGTGGTGCACCTTAGTGAGGGTGTGACAAGGGTCACCAGGGCCTCAGGCCAAGGTCAGGAGCAGATGGAGGCAATCGATACCTACTGAGCCTCGTATTAGGAGAGATGGAATCTCCTTCATTTTACAGTTGGGGAAACCAAACTTGAGAGAGGCCGAGAGACTGCCAAGTCCCCAATCCATAGTAGAGGAGTATTGTCCAGACCTGAGCCCAGCTCTCCTTACTCCCATCCCTGCCCTCTTTCTACCATACCATGTGCCTCCCAGCTCCCCGGAAGCAGCGGTCTGTGAAAAAATGGCCAAGACGCTTTCTAAACCATCATTTAAATGCTTTTTACATCAAATTAGATCATACCCTATGACCATACTCTTAATATTACAGTTAAAGCTGAAGGCAGCCCAAATGCCTGACGTTGGCAGATGCCAGGGATACCACACTGTAGTCATTATACTGACACTGGGAGCATTGGAGCTGATGTCCAGTTTGTCACGTGGGTTCTGTCGTACTGGTTGTTCCATTACTGAAATAACTATTCCCATGCCAGTTGGCAAATAGCACAGCCGCAGTGCCCCCCCTGCCCCCCAACCTCCCTGGCTCCTCCCCTAGGATCTTCCTGGGCCTCCCCATCTAGCAACTAAATGGTGAATGCTTGGCCCAGCAGGAGGCTCCAGGACCCTCCCCTGTCAGGGGTCAGTGCATCTCCCAGAAACAGCTCTTAAATACTTTTTAAACCTCTGGCTAAGATTTCGTAGAGTCACATAAAGAGGACCTTGTTTTAGAATGAGACCAGAGATGATGTGGATAGATAAAGGCAGAGACAGTATATGACTTAGTAAAAAGAACTAGATCTTGAAATAATGAATATAAGAAATAGCAATGAGGCAAATTTATATTTACATAAAGAAGAGTTTCTAAGAAGCCACAGCATTTGTAAATATTTGGTAATTTAGTGAACGGGAAGTTTGGCAAATATTGTCAGTTGCCTGCTCAACAGCTTTTCCCCCCTTATTCCTTCTTAAAAGAAAATTGCAATTTTCAATCTCCCCTATGCTTCTAGTGACCAAGTGCTTTGGGGAAGGTTGAGCCTGGAGGTTTGGGAAGGCGGGATTGGTACAAATCTACATTGCCCAAGGCCCATGGAGCAGCCCATTTCTCTTGCTCAGGGTCGATTTAGACATGGGCTGGGCATGCAGCTCTGGCCAGTGAGGTAGAAGAGAAATTGGCTGGGAGGTTCTAGCAAGACTTTCTTTGCCTGCATAAAGCATTCATGGGGGGAATGTCTCCTTTGTTTCCTTTGAGGATGTCTTGCTTAGAACTAAGGCAAACATCTTGTATCCCCTACAGGAAAGCTAAGAGAATTCCAGACAGCAAGAGTCTTAGCCATGACATCTTTGAGCTGCTAAGTTAATCAACCCTGAAACTGCTCTATAGCCAACCTTCTTGTTATTGTTCAAGCCACTTTAGTTGGATTTGCTGGTATTTGCAGAGTCCCACTAGAACGTAAGCTATTTGTTTACTGCTGTATCTCTATTATCTACAATACTGCCTGGTACACAGTAGACCCACCATAAATATTTGTTGAGAGGATAAATGATAGAAAGCACCCTCATTGATGGTGTTAAGTTTTTTGATAGTCTTGGTGTTAGATTTTTTCCATTTAATAAATGTTGTTGACCGTCTATTGTGTCCAAGGCGTTAGTGTTATAGAAAGTGGCAGACAGAGCCAGATTTGAAACTGGCCCTGCTACTTACCACTCAAGTGTCCCTAGGCAAACTGCTCATCTTCACTGAGCACACATGTAAAATGAGAACACACGACTAAATTATGGGGGCATTGTGAGGCTTAGACAAAAAGCAGCCACAGAAGCAAACACATGGGAGGAGCTCATCTGGTGTTTGTGCCTCACTTCCCTGGATCTCCACACCCTCGGGTACAGGGACACCTGGATGAATCAGGCTGACTCCCTCCTTAACCTTGAGAAGGGCCTCACTGGCCAGGGGACACATCAACGCATCAACAAATCAACCATGTGATCAATGTTAACATGACCAGAAATGAGACAGTGACATCACGTATATCCTGATATTGACACACTGAAATGAACACAGCATTGCCTCTGGGATACTCCAGCCAAATCTGTACACCATGAAACCATCACAAGGAAACAACCGACAAGCCTAAAATGAGGTACTTTCTATAAAATAACTGGCCTCGACACTTCAAAAATGTCAACTGTCATGAAAGACCAAAAAAAAAAAAGTAACTTCTAGATTAAAGAATATGAAAGAGACATAACTAAACGCAATGCATGAATGCATGATCTGAGACTTTGCTATAAAGGAGTGCATTGGGGCAGTTTGTAAAATCTGAGGAAGGTCTGTATACTAGATGATAATCAATATCAAAGTTAATTTCCTAATCTTGGTACTTGTTCTGTGATTAGCTAAGAGGATATCCTTGATTTTTGAAAACATACACACTGAAGGAGTAGAGGGGTATAAAGTCTGCAAGTAACTCACCAGTAGTTTGGAAAAAAATTATACATCCAGATAAATAGATGGATAGATATAGAGAGATAAAGGCAAACGTGGCAAAACATTAATATTTAGGGAATCGGTGAACAATGTATGCAAATTCTTTGTACTATTCCTGCAATTTCCCTTTAACCCTGAAATTATGTCAAATAACATTGAAAAAATTTCTAAGCATGAAATCTTACCATTTGCAACTACGTGGATAGAACTAGAGGGTATTATGCTAAGTGAAATTAGTCAGAGAAAGACAAACATATGACTTCACTCATATGAAGACTTTAAGACAGAATGGATGAACACAAGGGAAAGGAAGTAAAGATGGTAGGTAAACAGGGAGAGGGACAAAACATAAGAGACTTAAATATGGAGAACAAACAGAGGGTTACTGGAAGGGGTGTTGGGAGGGGGATGGGCTAAACGGGTAAGGGGATTAAGGAATCTACCCCCGAACTCATTGTTGCACTATATGCTAACCAACTTGGATATAAATTTAAAAAATTATATTTAAAAAAATTCTAAGCACTAGTAGAGCCATATCTAAAAGGAGACTGGGAATTCTGAGGCTGGAAAGGAGCAAAAGGGAACTCCGAGCCAAGTAAAGACTTAGGCAAGCATTCAGGAATGCTGAATCCCCCACCACTGGGTGCTGTGCGCCCATTTCACAGAAAGCTACATTGAGCAAGTTCTGCAAAGAGGTGTCAGGGCGGTCCGAGCCAGACAACAGGAGGAAGGGCCATTCAGTCAGTGGCCAGGAAGGATGAAAGAATACGGCACTGGCAGGCAGGAGTTACCCATGGGCAGACACCTGGCTGTGGGTGGGAAAGCTGGACCTGTAGGTTGGGGCTGAACTGCAAAGGAAGGCATGCCCTGCGCAGGTGATGGGACCGTTCGCAGGGAATGGGCAGTGAGTGATAAGATATATGTTGTACATGGCTAGATGCCGACACGCTGAGTGTAGTTCTCCAGGAAGGGGCTTGGGGGCGCCACTGTTGCGGCTGGGGTGCGTGCTGCCCCTATAATGGCTGACTGCAAAACAAACACTAAACGCTATTCTCACTTCACATTTTTAGAAAAATTCTTTTTTTGTGTTTATTTTTGAGAGAAACCGAGCATGGGAGCGGGGGGCAGAGGGAGCACACACACGCGCACAGAATCCAAAGCAGGATCTAAACTCTTAGCTGTTGGCACAGAGCCGGATGCAGAGCTTGAACCCACCCACCTTGAGATCATGACCTGAGCCCAAGTCAGACACTTAACTGACTGAGCCACCCAGGTGCCCCAATTTTTGCATTTTTTTAAGTTGTAAAAGCGAAAATTCTCTTTGAATCTCTTTTGGTTGGTGAAAATAGATACTAATGTAGGTCTTTTTTTTTTTATATTTATTTATATATTTTTGAGAGAAAGACAGAGACAGAGTGTGAGTAGGGGAGGAGACAGAGAGAGACACACAGAATCCAAAGCAGGCTCCAGGCTTTGAGCTGTCAGCACAGAACCCTGCTCGGGGCTCTGACTCATGAACCAAGAGATCATGATCTGAGCTGAAGTCGGACCCTCAACCAAATGAGCCACCCAGGTGCTCCTGTAGGCCTTACTTAAAAGCAAAGTGATGTAACCTGAACTTTCAAAAATTAGGGGATACCTGTAATGCCTTTCAGCCAGAACTCGAAAGGTAATATTTACATTTCTGTCTTTAGGAGGAAAACTGCAATCCCATTTTGGTGCTCTGATTTCGGTTTGCTCTGCTTTGCAGAGGCTGCAGGACAACTGCTTTGCGGGCAAGGGCAAGTTCACCTCCAGGCTTAGAGGGTGGAGTGGACATGGACACGTGGACAGCCCAGGATGGAGGGCCACAGACCATCTCATCATAAAAGCCCTTTGCTAAGTTCAGAAAATCACCTACATTCCCTGTCCTAGTCAACTCAACTCTCTTATAAACCCCACAGTACCTGATTCCCCAAGATTTCAAAGCCTGGGTGCTGGGGCCACCCCTGCCACGTTTCCGCCCAGGAGCCTAAAGACCTGGTCACAGATTTGACTCCTTTTATTGCACAACAGTTGGGCATTTTCAAATCAAATAGAGTCAATCCATTCACTTAACACTCAGCAAATATTTGCCCGCTGCTACTGTTTGCTTAAGGGACTTGACAAAAAGGAAAAGGCAAAGCGGTAGGGTGAGAAAATGATGAGTTTGTATTAGGGTGAGAGCGGGTTTTCCTGTCGGGTTTTCACTTGCTCCGTCCAAGTTAGGTAGGGATTTGGAATTCGGATTTCAAATTTGAAAAGAAGTGTCATTGCTTGCTGAATGAGAAGTAGCATTCTGAGCAGCATGTTAAATGCTCACGGAGCAAGATGATCCGCATTCAACCTGCAGATTTTCCTTAGATGCCTCTAGAATTCTGACTCACCCAGGGCCTTCGTTCTAGTCGTGGTGGTTAGGATGACAATGCGGATGATGAGCACCTTCTCTGTGCCAGGCACCCAGCTTTCTGCACATGCTGTCCAAACCGAACCGCCTAATCCTACAAATCGGGTATTGTACACTTGAGGAGGTTAGGATTCAGAGAGGCTGATGCATTTGTCCAAGGCCACACGGCCACGTAGGGGCAGAGCCAAGATCTGAATTGGGCTCTTCTTGTCTCTAAAAATTAGGACCATTCGCTGTCACGCCATCTCCCATCACTTCAACATGGGAAGGAAATTTCAGGTACATTAACAAAAGTGTGTGCCAAATGGGGGTCCTCAAACTTTAGCACGCACCAAAGTCACTGGGAGGGCTTATTACAATACAGGTAGTTGGGGGACGCCTGGGTGGCTCAGTCGGTTGAGCGTCCAACTTCGGTCCAGGTCCTGATCTCACCGTTTGGTTTGTGAGTTCAAGCACCACACCCAGCTCCCTGTACTCAGCACAAAGCCCGCTGTGGATGCTGTGTTCCCATATGTGTCTGCCCCTGCCCTGCTCTTATTCTGTCTCTCCAAAATAAACATTAAGTGTGTGTGTGTGTGTGTGTATACAGTATAGTGTGTATAATGTGTGTATATATATGGTATAGTATGTATGTATATAGTGTATATATAGAGAGAGAACAGATAGTTGGGTCCCGCCCCCACCCCCCCCCAGAGCTTCTGATTCAGTAGGTCTGGAGAGGGGCCTGCTCATCTGCATTGCCGACAAACCAGGTGCTTCTGGCACTGCTGCTCAGAACTGCCGCTCTAAGGGATAGTGGCGGGTCAACTCCATTAGCTTCCCCACTTCCAGTTCAGTTTGGCCTTTCCAAAGTCTACCCATCTTTCCCTCCTGAAGAGAAGAGGGAGGGCAAGTTGTGCCCCAGATCTTCCCGTCTGTTTTCATGGGAGCCCGTGTTCGAGGCGGCAGCTCCGTGCTGACCGTGCAGAGGAGCCATTTGCTCCCTGGTGCGTACAGGCTCATCTACTCGCAGGTGGCCGTCCTCCCTTGAGCCCCAGAGTCAGTCCCAGCCCGGACTTTCACTCCCTTGCTGCTTCTGGACTGAATCTGGTTTCACCTACATTGTCGAGTACGGTTTGTGACTTCTGACTGCCTACCACACCCACTTCCCATCTGCAGGAGTAAGAGATCTGATTCAGGAAACATGGGACATAGGTTATCTGCCCCCCAAGATCCTTGTTCCTCTGGGAAGATAAACTTTCTGGCAGAGAAAAGAAAGGAAACTCAGACTCTGCCGTGTATCAGGCACAAGGCCAGAGGCCTTGTATGTGTCATAGTATTTACTTTTCACAGTGACTCTGAGTTAGGGGGTGTGTGTCTTTCGATCCCCATGTACAGATGAGAAAACTCAGCTTTTAAGAAGTTCGGCAACCGGCCACTCGGACACAGCTAGTAAAGAGCTCCTCCAGGATCTGACCCCAGGTCTGCCCCTGCTCTCTCCACTACTGCTGGCCTGTCCGTTCACAACACTGACGTTCTCTCCACTTTCTCTCCACTCTCTCTCTGCCCCTCCCCAGCTCATGCTCTGTCTCTGTCTCTCTCTTGAAAATAAGTAAACATTAAAAAAATTAGAAAAAAAAAAAAGGAAATGTTAGCCTGGAATCAATGAAAAATTCAGCATGAAACCAGAAGAGGAGGAAGCCAGAAGGGGAGGAGATTTAAATATGTCTCTGAAGCAGGGGCAAGTGAGAAAGTAAGTCTTGGATTGGAATGTAGCAGATTGGCTTCACCTTAGCATGTGGGGGAACAAGGGGCTGGGAAAGGACTCTCAAAAGGAAGCACAGACGTCAGTGGGGTTGGGGGAGGAATGGGCAGAACCGTCAGGCGGCCTGAGTGGTCTCCCGGCCCAGCTAGCACCAAGAGGAAAGCCCATTCCTCTACCCCAAACAGATGTGGCCACCCCTCTGGGGTGCTCCGTGGTGGGGCCAGGCTGAATGCGGCCCAAGGGAACCTTGTACAGCACCCACACTGAGACTGTCTAGTGGACCCCGGACTGAGCAGGTGGAAAGCCTGGCCTCCCACTTCCCAGCAGCACCTCGATGAGGCCGTGGCCAGGAGCCAGATGGTACAACTCAGGCAAGGGAAGCCCCAGGAAAATCACTGTGAACTAGTTATTCAGCTTCCTACTGCCATCAACAGGCCCTCATCTGTGTCCTATCAACACCACCCCCTCCCTCAGGACCAGGGATAGGAAGGATATTGAAATCGTAAACTGCACGGGGACTAAGATTTTGATAGCCAGTTGGAATTACAAGCCTGGAAAACCTCAGAGGGACCTAAATAAATTGCTTGCTCTAAGCCTATGGAAGAACCCAGGCCAAGAAGGGTTAATGCCATTGTTGAAATAAAGCTAGTTTTTCATGTTTGCCCACATAAGAGCGCCGATAAAAACAAATCCACCAGACCCAATCCCCTCACAATAACCTTTGGGGATATTTTACTTGTTTTCTTTTGTTATGTTTTAAATGTTTATTTTTGACAGACGTGAGCAAGTGGGGGGAGGGGCAGAGAGAGATGGGGACAGAGGGTCCCAAATGGGTTCTGTGCCCATAGCAGAGAGCGTGATGTAGGGCTCGAACTCATGAACCATGAGATCATGACCTAAGCCACCCAAGTGCCTGTTTGTTTTTTAATTGAGGTGAAATTCGCATAACATAGAATTAACTATTATAATATATACGATTCTGCAGGCATTAGTGCATTCACAGTATTGTGCAATCACCACCTTTAGCAAGTTCCAAAGCATTTTTATCACTCGTTGGGTTTGTTTTTATGCCCTTTTCATGGGTAAAATATTAAGGCTCAGGAAAGAAAAGTGACTGATTCAAGTTCATCAGTGGTAGAGGACACACTTGAACCCAGATTGTCTCCCTCCCCTGGAAGGAGGGAACATTTGCCTTCAGACTTTGGTAACAGCCTCTGAACTGACTTCCTGTCCTCTTGTTTCCCCTCCCTCCAGTTGTTTTAGACACACTTAGTAGATTGACCTCCTACAGCAAGGCTCCGACAGCACCATTCCCCCCTTCAGCCTCCCAAAAAGTCCTCTTAGCAACGAAATGATGTCGGAGCTCCTTTACCTCTTTAACCTTGATGTTGATGGAATCATCCCTCAACTTGTAAATGCTCACTCATTGTTGGCGGGAACCCTGAGACTGGAGGCTGATCCCCACCCTGCCCCTTCCTTTAGCTTGTCCTTCAGCAGCCAGCCATCCTGCATTTGCCCTTTAGATTTCTTAGTTTCGAAGCCAACATTGGCTCTGAAAACAATAAGAAACACATACCAAGTTCTCTGAGCGTTCCCATCATGGCCCCTTCCCTTGACTTGAGGGGAAGGACAGGAACCTCCTCTCCCCCCCTCCGGCTGGCTAAATTATTTTAAGGTCAAATAATGGATGCAAGATAGATATTAAATATATCGGTGGCAGCAAATATGAGTTAGTTGAAAAGATGTTCGTGGTGTTTCGTGAAATGCCAAAAGGTAAAATCATATATATAGCATAATTGTTTCAAAAAATAGATCTATAGAGAGTGCATCTGTATGTCTTGAATTGATGCATATATTTGCATGAGAAAAAAGTGTGAAAAGATACACTGCAAAGTGTGAATGATGCTTCTCTCTAGGTGGTATAACATGGAGTGATTTTAATATTTTCCTTTTGCTTATTCTCATTTTCAGTAAGATTTTTCCTATAAAAACATGGCCTGCATAACAAAAAGAATACCCCAGGGGAAAAGCGGTCCTATTTGGTTCCCCACCTCAGTGTGGTTTATCTCACAGCTAATTCATATATGCACTTGCTTTCCTTTCACCTTGGAGACTTAGCTCTCCTCTCCTTCATTTTCTCTTCTCCATGACAACTCCATGACCTGCTCAAGAATTAATTAGTTGGCTAACAAGTGGACTCAGTCTCTCCTCTCTCTAACGCCTCCTGACTGACAGGCCTGGTGTAAGTCTCTGATCCTAGCGCTTCCCCCCCTCCAAGCCTCCGGGAGATAAGGCTCCTGACACCTCCCAGCCCTGAGTACCTGTAGTTTCCTGCCAGGCAGTGGTGCCAATGAGCAAAAAGGGCAAAGGGGCAGCCACAGGCATACCTCACTACCTCATCTGTGTTCCGTATTCACTAGACCAACATCGGAGGGAGAAACAGCAAGTCTGTCGACCTGGCTGTTGTGCTGGTGGGTTTCCTTCTCCATGTGCTTTCATTACTGTAAGGCAGATGTGTCATTGCCAGGGGAACCAGAGCGGGGACTGCACAGAGCAGCCTCCACCTCACCCTTAACTTTATTTTGTTAAACTCCCGCTGGGTTTTCAGCTCACTTCACATTTGTGGTTGTAAGAATGTAAACATTCTTCAGTTCTCCTGGTTGGGTGGGGGTGACTGTGGTGGGGGTGGGGAGGCGTCTCCATCTTGTCTGTCTCTCTTGATAAGGTCTGGCTGACGTGTATTATTTCTTCTACAAATGACCTACTAAACTCATTTTATTTTTACCAGCTCACTTTGATATCTTCCTCTCCTCCCATACTGTCTTGTGATCAGTATTGCTCACTCAAAAAATTAAAAACTAACCAGAATGTCAGAATTGGAAATTTCCAGTGGAGAGAATGCTGGGGAGAACAGCTTTTAACTATGCTTTTTCCCCCTTGATTTGCATTGGTTTTCCTTCTCCAGCTCCAGAGTAGAACAGACATGCATGTTTCTAAACTACATTGGAGAAGCAGGTTTCTGTGGCATGGCCTGGTTAGGGTGAGTTGTGATTCTGCCTCTCCCTGGTAAAATCAGAGGTCTCAGCAGACAGGCTAAGAACCAGACTCCTCTGTAATAATGAAACTCACGTGTCCTCCGTTTCCCTTTCATTCCATCTCTTGTCCCCTTAGTAGACTGTGTGCCAAACCAAGTTGTTTTCTGGGGAGTTGAGCTTCAGTCATCTAAACACACTAGACTTGTCCACCACCTGAAGTTTAATTGTTGAAGAGAGTTAAACTTAATTAAATAGAGTTAAACCAGATGGAACTGGTAGGCCAAAAACTAGCCTTGCCCATGAGGGCCACTGGCCCCTTCAGTGTAGCCCAGCTGAAGCCACAGTGTCCAAGAGGAGGCAGGCACATTACTAACACTCATTCTGGTAGTTTGGGAAGGGTTTCTTCTTACTTAGCTCCTTACTCTGTGGTTCTACTCTGGTTTCTCAGTCACTGCCTGTGGTAAACAATTGGCTTTGAATCAAGTTAAGAGCGTGAGTCTCTGAGAGAATCCGGGTATGAGCTCAGCCCGGGTGTGAATGAGTATAAACGGGGGAGGCAAGAGGGGAGGAAGAGAGGCCCCACTTACAGGCAGTGAGGGGAAAATGTAACTCAGAAACATGAGAGAATTATGATGTGAAATGGTCCCGCCCTCTCGGGATAGGTCCCAGCCATGAAGGTATGTGAGAACAGCCAAACCTAGGGAGGTACATACGGGCAACTTCGGGGTGCAGCCTGACCCTGCACTGAGGACTTGAAGGGAAGGAAGAAAATCAACCACTGTGCTAGGTTATGCATTTAACCAGACAAATCTGGGACGTACATCTTATTCCCATTTCACAGTAAAGGAATCTGGCCCAGAAGGTTTAAGCAGTATAATGTCACCTTTAGAAATGAACTGGGTATCTAATATCACTACTTCCCCGCCCTGACCCTCAAACTCCTCATCTGTGAATGGGAAATATTAATGCCCACCTCACAGAGTTGTTGTGAGGATTAAATACAATTAAAGACAATAATGTACAGAAAACAAGACCCTGACACATAGGAGGTAGGTTTTCATTGAACGTGGCTGCTCTTGCTCCTTGCCCAGAGTCAAGCAGCTGGCAGAACACCAGGCCACAAACCCAGGTCACGCATCCCCCTAGGGGTAAGTTGGGGGGCCTCACGCTAAGGGGAGACTCTCCATGCCTCTTCAGGTCCCCCTGTGTGTGCCCAGGAGTCAGCAGCTGAGAGGAGAGAGGGAGGGGGTTCTCCAACTCCCAGCCAACTCCTCCTCCTTCCCATCCCTCCTCCACCCTGCTTCATTGCCCAGCCTGGTACTGGACTCACTTGCTTTCAGGTGACATCCCTTAATGTCCAGGAAAGAGCCAGTTCTGTCCTGTGGAGCTCACAGGACAGCCTCATCTTAGACCTCAACGCTGTGACCAGTCTGGCCACTTCAGCCTCTGTGTTAATACACCTTCTTCCCCCCTTTCCCACTGAGGACCACACCTCTCACTTGGAGGCAGGATGTTTGTGGCCTCCTCTGGGAAGCCCTCCATCACACTCTTAGCTGCAAATAACTCTGCCTTGCCCTGCTCACTTACTCTTGACCAAGCATTTGTCACCTACAGCTCTGCATCCCAGTAGTTCGGTTGAGACTCACCCAGGGGACTACAACTCGAGTCCCCAGGAAGGAGGGCCCCTCTCTCTCTTTCCCTTCACTGGTTTCTGTCCTATCTCCTCCCCCAGGGGGCCCGGCCCCTGGGGGAGAGGTCAAAAGGGGAACTTCCAGTTTGCATCTGACCAGCTGGATCAGGTGAGAAAGAGGAAATCATTTGCCATCCACTTTCTCTAATCCAGTTTTGCCAACTATTAAGACCCTTAGCCCTGGGTCTGTTTCTCAGCTGGTTGAAACCCAGTTGGAAGGAGGAGCCATGATTTCTGCTCAGACCTCAGCAGCAGACTGGGAGCCCTGTGGGGTCAGAAACTCTTATTTTCAGTAAATTTTTTTTAAAAAATTACATATGAAAGAAAAATGCAGCATATTTGTAAATTATAAACCACAATAATAAGCGCTCTACTTAAAAACTAGTTCAAATCATCTCCTCCCATATATCCCCTATCTCCACTCAAAAGGTAACCACTGTCATTTATTTTGAGCTTAACATTGCCTTCTATTTTTTTGTTTTCAGTTTTAGCAAATATGTATGCACTTCTGAGCTCTATATATGTTATGTGTGCTGGGTTTTGAGGATGAAGTTCTCTATAAATAATATCAAACTCAATTTAATCTCCAGAGGTCATGAGATTTACAATTCAAGGGCGGACATATATACCTACCCTGCCACTCAGCAACTCCCCTCCTGGGCATGTACCCTAGTGCAGTGCTTCTCCAACTTTTTGGTTTCAGGACTCTTCTGTGCTCTTAACAATTATTAAAAGATCCTATCCCAAAGAATATTTGTTTATGTGGAGTTGTGTCCATTAATATTTACTATATTAGAAATTAAAACTGGGTGGCCCAGTTGATTAAGCATCTGACTTGGGCTCAGGTCATAAACTCACAGTCTGAATTTGAGCCCTGCATCAGGCTCTGTGATCTCAGTACAGAACCTGCTTCGGATCCTCTGTTTCCCTCTCTCTGCCCCTTCCTTGCTCGCATGTATGCTCTCTCTCTCTCTTTCAAAAATAAATAGATATTTAAAAAAATTAAAACTGAAAATTTATTTTTTAATGTTTTTAAAAAATTTTTAATGTTTTTTATTTATTTTAGAAAGACAGTGTGAGCAGGGGAGGGTCATAGAGAGAGGGAGACACAGAATCCAAAGACAGGCTCCAAGCTCTGAGCTAGCTGTCAGCACAGAGCCTGACACGGGCCCAAAACCACGAACTGCAAGATCATGACCTGAGCCGAAATCGGATGCTTAACCGACTGAGCCACATAGGCGCCCCTATTATTTTTTTTAAGAGAGAGAGAGAAAGAGAGACACAGTACAAGCAGGGGAGGGGCAAAGAGAGAGAGAGACATAGAATCTGAAGCAGGGCTCAAACTCACAAACTGAAAGATTATGACCTGAGTGCAGGTGTTGGACATTTAACTGACTGAGCCATCCAGGCACCCCTAACTTAATTTATGAAATTTAAAATGAACTCATTACATATTAAAACAACATATTTTATGAGAAAGAATTATATATACTTTAAAGTTTACTGAGATGAGTGGCATATTTTTGCATTTTACCAGTCTCTTTATTGTCTGGCTTAATAAAAGACAACCTCACACAGATACATAGTTGGAAAAGATAGTATTTTAAATAGCCTTTTCTGATCATTGTGCATATATCTTGCAACCTCTGGGAAACTGCACTGAATATGCCTAACAGAATAAGAGAGAAAAATCATTATGAAAATAGTTTTGACCTCAGGGTCCCCCAAAAAAGACATAGGGACCCCTGGGGTCCTTGGATCACACTTTAAGAACTGTGGTCTCAGTGAAACTTAAACATGTGTACCAGGAGGAATGTACGAGGTGGTCCATGGCAGTATTGTTTGTAAGAAAACACTGGAAACAATCTAAGTATCACCCATCAGCAGGAGAATGAATAAATGGATTGTAACAGTTCATTCACACAATGGAATATTTTATAGCAGTAAAAATAAAGCCTCTTTCCCCCATCTTTGTACATGGGAAGTCTAGGTATTAGCAGAGTTCTTCCATTTTGATTGAGTAGCTCAACTGATAGGTGGACTAGAGTGTTAAATGACGCCTTGATCATAGTAGGCATTTAAGAGATGGACAAATGAAAAAACATGCCCAAAGGCTGTGAATGGAGAAGGAAAGCCAGAGTCACCTAACTTCCTGTTATGACTTTTGTCACGTTAAATCCTCAGGCTGAAGCCTTCTTATTTTCAGAAGCACTTGATTTCAGACTGATGATTAAAAGCGAACTTCCTGTTTTAAAATGATGTTTATGTCACCACCAAATACTTTGCAAACAGTGGGACTCAATAAACTGCGAGCTCAGAGAATTCAGCACATGTATAAAAGATCTTCCGTCTGGAAGTTGGAGAGCCCAGAGCTAAAACAAGTACATTCTGTGTTTAAAACTGAGTCTTCTTGCTGGAATAAAAACATTTCAAAGCAAAATCTTCCCACACATCTGATCCCCAGTTAAAAGGGAAGAAGGAACAATTGAGAGCTTTATAGAGGCCAAACAGGCCCCTGAAATAATCCTCATCAGCACAAAATCTAAAGGGTGTCTGGAAGTAGACCCAAGATTCCTATGAATAGAATTGTTTCCCAAACAGCTCCCCGCTCCGCCATCCCCATGCCCAGTACTTATTATATTGGTACTGATGAATACAGTGATGCCTCATGGATCCAGAGGCTTTTAGCCAACAAACTGGCTGGTCTTGAACATAGATTTTCCACATAGTAGTACTTTAATATTGTTTTGAGATATCAAATATCACATTTTTTCCCCAAAAGATTTTCCCATTTTGTATTGTCCCTGTGTTGCCAATGCTGCCTCTCCCCTACCCGCAACACACACACACTTCCCTGGATTAACTCCCAAAGAGCAGGCCAGATGCATACCTACTAAGCAGGAGACTGGAGGCCCCAAGGGAAAAAGGCTTAAAAGATTGACAGTCGAAGGTCACCTAAATAAACAGTGGGATCTCTGCCTAGTTGTCCTGCCTGAAGCCTTTTTATCAAGCAACCTTATTTTCTCACATACACATACATTTTCCAATCAGCTTTTTTATGCTCCACTCCTCAATAAGGATAAATAAGCAAAAATCATACAATGAAGGAAAAGTCTCTAAGTTGGGGAGAGAGAGGGACACAAAACCTGAGAGACTATTGAATACTGAAAACGAACCCTAGGGTTGAAGGGGGAGGTGGAGGGGAGAAAAGAGGTGATGGTAATGGAGGAGGGCACTTGTGGGGAACACTGGGTGTTATATGGAAACCAATTTGACAATAAACTATTAAAAAAAATAAAAGCAGCCTGAACTAAGAGAAAATAGAGACATGCAGAAAAGAGGAGGTAAAAAATACACTTAATATTCAGGAAGGGAAGAGAAAATAATGTATTCATGAAACAAAGAACACTTGAAAAATAATGTAGTCTTGGACTTAAAAATATGATAACAGACAGGGGTCTATGTGGCTCCGTCGCCAAACTTCTGACACTTGGTTTTGGCTCAGGTCATCATCTCATGGTTAGTAGGATAGAGCCCTGCGTTCCACTCTGTGCTGATAGCAAAGAGCCTGCTTGGGATTCTCTCCCTCCTTTCTCTCTTCCCCTCTTCTCTCTCTTTTTCTCACTCTCTCTCTCAAAATAAATAAACATTAAAAAAATTTTAATATGATAGCAGAAATGACAGCTCAGTAAAAGAGTCACAAGACAGAATTTAAAAAATCTCCTAGGCCAGAAAGTAAACCAAAAAAACCCTGCATAACTTTTTGTTGAAATCAGAAACTTAAGATGCATTTGCTTTAGCAACCAAAAAGTATTCAAGAAGACTTGCTTTAGGAAATCAACTTTTCAATATTTCCTGTTGAATCAACATTTGGCTTCTTAGACATGATGGGACCCCACCCTCTTTATCTTGTGGTTTGACTTACTTCAAATGTAGAGGTATTTGTATGAATGATATCCATAAAATCAAATGCTGATTTCTGGTTAACAAAGTGTTACGGACTGAGAAATCTATAAACCAATAAAAAAAAACTGTCCAGAAATAGACCCAAGTATATATATGAACATAATACTTAATAAAACTAGCATTTTTTAAATTTTTTATAATTTGTTTTTAATGTTTTTATTTATTTTTGAGGGAGAGAGAGAGAGAGAGACAGCGTGAGCAGGGGAGGGTCAGAGAGAGAAGGAGTCACAGGATCTGAAGACAGGCTCCAGGCTCTGAGCTAGCGGTCAGCGCAGAGCCTGACGCGGGGCTCGAACCCACGAACCATGAGATCATGCCCTGAGCCAAAGCCGGATGCTTAACCGACTAAGCCACCCTGGCGCCCCAAAAACTAGCATTTTAAAGGAGAAATGAAAGGCTATTCAAGAGTGCAGGTATTGAGACAAGTGACTAAACACAAATTTCCATTTGGGAAAACTGCTTAAATTACATTGCTACTTCACTCCTTATTCCAAAAATATATTCTAGATGAATAAAAAACTCAGTGTAAACCACGAAGTCATAAAAGTATAGGAAGAAAGGGGCATCTGGCTGGCTTAGTGGGTAGAGCATGCAGCTCTTGATCTTGAGGCTGTGAGTTCAAGCCCTCCATTGGGCTTAAGTAAGAGATTACTTAAAAAATAAGAGCTTAAAAATAGGGAAGAAAATATAAGGGAATAGGTTTATAATCTTGGAATTAAGGCATGCCGTGAAATATAGAAGCTATAAAGGCAAACGTTGATAAATTTGAGTATATAAAATTTTAAATTTCTGAGCAACAATAAACATGTAAACAAAGGCAAAAACAAACTAATAAAATCATTATGTATGAGATAGTTGGCTAAAGAGTTCTTACAAATGAATAAGGAAAATATCACCCAAATGTGTAAGTCAAGATGTAGTCAGGAAGACAAAAACCATGCTAAGTAATTCAAACAGGGAAAATTAATGCATCTGATTACACAGATGCCGGAGAGTTAGAAGACAATGGAGGCATACATTTAGAATTCTTATCATACATAGAGAGCTAATAGTGTTAATTTAAAAGTGTGCCTAAGACCAAAAAGACCAACAATTCCACATCAGGCAAAGTATATGAAAAGGAAATTCACATAAAAGAAAATAAAAATGGGTCTTTTTTAAAAAAAATGTTTAGGGGCGCCTGGGTGGCTCAGTCGGTTAAGCATCCGACTTCGGCTCAGGTCATGATCTCACGGTTCATGGGTTCGAGCCCTGCGTCGGGCTCAGTGCTGACAGCTAGCCAGAGCCTGAAGCCTATCTTCAGGTCGTGAGTCTCCCTCTCTCTCTGACCCTCCTCTGCTTGTGCTGTCTCTCTCTCTCTCTCCCTCCCTCTCAAAAACAAATTTTAAAAAACTTTAAAAAATTTAAAAAAATAAAAAAACGTTTATTTATTTTGAGAGAAAGAAAGTACACAAGCAGGAAAGGAGCAGACAGAGACTCCCAAGCAGTCTCCGAGCTGATGGCACAAAGCCCAACATGAACCACGAGATCATGACCCCAGCCGAAATCAGGTCAGACACGTCACTGACTGAGCCACCCGTGCACCCCTAAAAATGAGTCTGAAATGCATGAAAAGATGCTTGATCTCATTCATAAGAAAATAAACAAAAATTATAAATGAGATAATATTTTTCATTTATCATTTTGGAAAGATCAAAAGCCATTTAAAAAAACAACAGAAAAACAAGTACAGACTTAGACCATCCAGAAAATTTTAAGCAGAAAAGCATGCTGTAGAATGGTATGATAATTTGATATTCAGAAAATGAGAAAAATAATATATATTTATACTATATATAAGCACATATAATAATATAAACATATATATGCCCATGCATATACATATATACAATAATAATCTCTGGAAAGATAAAGAGTTCTAATAGTTGTTTTGTCTTCAGGCAAGGAACCTAAGTAAACCTTATGTATTTGTATTATGGTAAAATAAAGTTACCACTTTAACTGTTTTAAAATGTACAATTCAGTGGTATTTAGCACACTCATGATGTTGAGCAACCATCCCCACTGTCTAGTTCCAGAACCTTTTCATTGCCCAAAAAGAGACCCCGTACCATTAGCAGTTACTTGCCATTCCACTTTCCCCCAGACCTTGGCAACCACTAACTTGCAGATAAGAAAATCTCTATGGATTTGCCTTTTTTGGATATTTCATATAAGTGGAAGGATATAATATGTGGCCTTTCAAATCTGGCTTCTTTCAGTTAGCGTAATGTTTTCAAAGTCATCCAAGTGGTAGCATGTTTCAGTACTTCATTTCCTTTTATGGCTGAATAATATTCCACTGTACGGATAAACCACATTGTGTTTATCGTCAGTTGATAACATTTGAGTTGTTTACACTTTTCGGCAATTGTAAATAGTGCTGCTCTAAACATTTGCATGTAAGTTTTTGTTTGAACACCTGTTTTCCGTTTAGGGGAATATATACCAAAAGTGGAATTGCTGGGTCATAGGATAATTACTGAAAATTCTGTAGTGACTTTGGAATGTTATCCCAAGTGCATATATTACCCAACCAAAAATGGACTATTGTAATAAAAATAACGAGAGACAGATATTTTATTTTATAATCACTGTGGGGCAGCGCTGCAAAATCAGCATTGGATCAATAACTGACCCTGTGAGAAAGAAAGAAACTAAGAGAAACTGAGGTGTAGGAAGTAAAATATAATCCAATTTTAAAACATGACTCATAGAACCAGTAGGTCTTCAGGCTACAAATGCTCCCCATCATTAACTGTTCCAGTAGCATTGCCCTGATGAGCGTGGGAAGGGCTGTGAGAATGTTTTCTAAATCCATTTTTTAAAAAAAAGTTAAGGCAGTAATTAAACTTGACTGAGGCCGCGTGATTACATTGGTTTGTCTGTTAGTTGCGTGTACTCTCAGCGGGAGCCTTGGCTCCCTCAGCACCACGGATGTCCTCTAGGGGGCGATCCCAGGAGAGACCAGAGCGCCCCGGAGTTGCTCAGCCCTGGCGGCCAGGGAGAATTCGTCTAGCTGAGCTTTTACAAAGGCAAGAAGAAACACTGTACAAAGAATCCAGTGCGGGAAGGACACATATTTCTCAAGCCCTTTATTTTTAAAAACGAGAATGAGACCCAGAATGGGTTGCTGATGGTCGCACAGCCTTTGATCTCTCCAAGTCTAGAAAACAGCCCTGCTGCAGTGCCAGGTGTGCGGACAGCGGCTTTTCAAGCCCCATCCAGCTGAGTTCAGATTCTTCTTCCTTCCCCCTTGTGTCTCCCTGGGTCCCCCTGGGTCCCCCACCACCCAGTTTTCACCACTTACTTAAATGTGTGACCTAAAGCCAGTTACTTAAGCTTCCTGAGCCCTTTTCCTTATCTGTGTAATGAAAATAAGAAACACTATCATGTACCTTTAGGATCTTCCTTATGCTTAGTGCATTGTTGGTTCTCAGTATCTGTCACCTGAATGAATATGTCCTTTCTCTAACCCTCTAAAAGGCAATGGTTGCGCTGCTGGAATAAATCTTTACTGATGACATCTTAGGCAGTATCCTAAGGGCTTTCTCATATCTAGAAAGCAGACTCTGGGAGAGGAAGGAAAGGAGAGTTTGGGGTGGTAGCCCTGATCCAGCTGGGGTGAAAAGCTCCACTGTGAAGCCGGGAGCAGCCCCAGCGACCACCTTGCTCCCCTGCCAACACCTGGGGGCTGCACATCTGTCAGCCAGAGGTCTTCAGAGCTCCGAGGTCCTGACATTCTTTGCCAGAAAAGTGGGAGGGGAGGGCTAGTGAGGGAGAGTCCTGTTCCCCTTGGCCCATTTCCTGTCTCCCCTCCCCCAGTGCTCTGACAAAGGTCCAGGTCTGGTTGTTTCAAGTAATACTGATCAAAGCATTTTATGAGACATGCTGTTTATGCCCAGCTACACAATGATCGTGTGTATCATCAAACATACCAGAGTGATACATTTTATTTTGGTTGCATTATGAAATTGAGGTCATGTTTTGTCCGTCTTTATGATGTACATGGCACACATTTTTTTTTTAAATTAGGTAGTAAGTTATTCTCAATTCTTTGGGGGGGCAGAGAAGCAGGGCAGGGATGGGGTTAAAATATGCTTTCTTCATTATTAAAAAATATTGCTACAGTACACAACATGTGGAATATAGAGAAAAGAAAGAAAATCTCCCATATTTGCATCATTCAATTGCTGTTAATATGTTTTAGTGGGTTAAAAAAATTTTTTTACATTTATTTATTTTTGAGAGACAGAGACAGCGTGTGAACAGGGGAGGGACAGAGAGGGAGACACAGAATCCGAACCAGGCTCCAGACTCTGAGCTAGTGGTCAGCACAGAGCCCAATGCAGGACTAGAACCCATGAACCGTGAGATCATGACCTGAGCCGAAGTTGGACACTCAACAGACTGAACCACCCAGGTGCCCTGTTTTAGTGTGTTTTTAAAACAGTTTTTAAATGTGCTTTTTAAGAAATTTTCTTTAATTCTTTAATGTTTATTCATTTTTTGGAGAGAGAGCACAAGCTGGGGAGGGGCAGAGAGAGAGAGCGAGGGAGACACAGAATCTGAAGCAGGCTCCAGGCTCTGAGCTGTCAGCACAGAACCTGATGTGGGACTCCAACTCAGGAACTGTGAGATCATGACCTGAGCCAAAGTTAGATGCTTAACTGACTGAGTCACCCAGGTGCCCCTAAATGTACTTTTTAGAAAGTTTAGTCATGGTAACATTTCTAATTTTTAAATTTTGGCCTCCTCAAGAAAAAAGGGGGGCGGGGGCTCCTGGGTGGCTCAGTTCATTAAGCTGCCAACTCGATCTTGGCTCTGGTCACGATCTCATGGTTTGTGGGTTTGAGCCCTGCATCTCTCTCAAAATAAATAAATAAAAATTTGGCCTCCTCACTGCCTAGCAATGATATCCGTCAACCATTTCCCAAATGCCTATTATGTGCCTGGCAGTGGGGCACAAAAATGAATTACACAGGGTCCTTGCTAGGATATTGTTCCATCTCCTCTCCCAGTAGCTTCAGCTTGTTTATGTGTCTGCTAAATGGTCCTATTCATAGGGGGTGGGGACTCTTGAAAGGAGAGGACACTGACAGATTAAAGACAGGTAGGGGAATGTATCTGGTAATAGCAAGGAACAGCAAAGAGCCTGGTGTGACCAGAGAAATAGGTGCTCCAGTCAGCACTTGCTAAGTGAAGGACTTATCCCAGCATGCAGTGCACACACTTTAGTTTAGTCCTTGCAGTTCAAAGAGGCTCTCAAATCGCAACTCCTTCGCCTCCTTTATTCCAGGTTTTAAAAAACAGTTTTTTGGGTTTTTTTTTTTTTTAAGAACTCATTCCTCCCACTGTCCTCTATCCTTGGTTTCATTTAACTGCGAATCTGTCTATGATTGCATTTTCTTCTTCTGGGTCCCTTATATGGGTTTCTTCTTGGCCGAATTTCCCTAGTACCTAGAATTGTATCTGGTTTAATTCAGTGTTCAAAGATCTCTAGAGTGAGTGAATGAATTTCCCTTTGTGAGTTTCATCAACCTTATGACATCCCCCCTTCTTTTAGCCTTTCCATCTGTCATACGCATGCCAGTTTCATTTACTTACTTTTTTTAATGTTTATTTATTTTTGAGAGAGAGAGAGAGACAGAGATAGAATGTGAGCCTAGGAGGGGCAGAGAGAAAGGGAGAGAGAAAAATCCCAAGAAGACACCATGCTGTCAGCACAGAGCCTGATGTGGGGCTGCAACACCTGAACCGTGAGATGGTGACCTGAGCCGAAACCAGGAGTTGGATGTTTAACTGACTGAGACACCCAGGCACCTCCAGTTTCATTTACTTGTGTGGTTTGTGTGTGTGTATGTGTGTGTGTGTGTGTGTGTGTGTGTGTGTGTGTGTTTAACCCACATGAGTTACTGTCAGTTTTTCATTCACTCTGTCCCTTTCCCTGGGAGAGGTGCCAGGTGTTACCTCCCAGGGGTGTCTCATTACACATCAGCCTCCTTTGGCCTTTAAGAGGCTGGAGATCTTTTAGGGAAGGAGAGAGAGAACGCCGGCTTTCCTGCCTGCCTGCCTACCTACCTACCACTCAAAACAAGCTGATCAAGTCAAAACTTTCATGCCTTGGACCTTCCCCAACTTCACCCCAAGGTTCCATTTGAGTATGGATCTAGATATCATTTGCGCATCACCAACAGGACTGAGAAGCTACAAGTCAAGCAAGAAGTAAATAAGGGTTTCAATTTGAGATTAGAACAAGTAAGATTCATACTTTACAGTCAAATCCAGATTTTTCAATCATGTGGTGACACCTTCATCATACCACACCAAAATGCCTTTATGGGGCTATTAGAGAGAAACGGGATAAAACCCCTAAACTAGGAGACTTGGGCCCTCCTTTTGATGATCTGATATCTTACACATTGTGAACACTTTTAGACTTTTTAGGTCTCAGTTTCCTCATCTGTAAAAGTGTGGATTGGATTAGATGATCACCAAAAGTCATTCAGGTGCCAAAATTCCAGTCCAGGATCCTAACTCCAAGGGAAAGGCGGCCACGTGAAGTTCAAATCCTCCAACAATGAGTGTCTTGCACACTAGTGTCCTCACCACCCCCAATCCCACAACACTGCCCCTTCGCAGGGACCTAGCTTCTATATAGGCTGGTGGAGGTGGTACCTGGAAGGAAACTGATCACCTTATTCAAGGGAGCTCAGCCCTGAGAAAAGCTGATGGCTCTGCCCAAATTCTCAGGAGACTGAAATCCATCAGAACTCCCACGTAATGTGTACTGAGAACTGCAACTGCCAGATAGAGGATATTGCTCTGTTCCCACTCTACCCTTTCCACCTTACACTATGTCCTGTCTCCCATAAGCCTTTCCAGGATGCTGCTCTTAGAAACCAGGGTAAGATCAGCGGCACCTAGGTGGCTCAGTCAGTTAAACATCCACTTCAGCTCAGGTTATGATCTTACAGTTCATGAGTTCAAGACCCAAGTAGGGCTCTGTGCTGACAGCTCAGAGCCTGGAGCCTGCTTCTAATTCTGTGTCTCCCTCTCTGCCCCTTCCCCACTTGTGTTCTGTCTGTCTCTCTTTCTCTGTCTCAAAAATAAACATTAAAAACATTTTTAAAAAAAACAGGGTAGGATCGGAAGACTTGGGCAAGTATGAGTGTCTCCATGATAGGATGGGCTCCCTGGTCCTCTAAAGTCTTGCCTTCCTGGATCTCTGTTCCCCACAATCCAGTGCCAGGGACACAGTGGCCAAGGTCCTTTGAAAATATTCTTTCTCCATGCTCCAAGCTGCCGTTCCTCTTTCCCAGTTACCCAGGCTCACATGAAGGTATGGAGATGGCTTTGGGAAAGGTCTCTTGTAGGTGCTCACGTATCATAAATGAGACTGGAGGGGCTGATTTCTTTGGCAGTATGTGACCTCTTTGGTTGGGAAGGACATGGCACACCTCCTACAGGGCCTGGGGCCAGCTTCAGGCCACCCACCTTTCCTCAGTGTCCTTCAGTCTTTGCCATCCCCTCTGTAACCAGACCCAGTCTGCAATGAACTTATTTTTATCTTTGGTTGCAAATACTCCAGTAGCCTTCCTCCCAGATATCTACTCCAGAAGGTCCTTGGCAAAAGTAAGGGCTTGAAAAGTGTGCAGAGGATGAAGTTGGTGACTCATGTTTATTCAGAACCTACTTTATGATTGACAAGAGTTACATGGTCTACATACTTTATTTTAATCATTCCTCACCATCCAATGGGAAGTCACTATTATAACCCTTATTTTATAGTTTTGGACCTAAGAGGTTCAAAGACAGCAGGTCCAAGGTCACATAGTTACTAAAAGGTAGAGTGGCATTCAAATTCAGTTCTGTCCATTGACAAACCCAAGGCTCTTATCCATCAAGCTGCTGTACTCAAGAGCTAAACATTTATTGAGAACCTACTATATGCAACCCCCTGGAGCCATGATAAATGTGCAGATGAATGAGGAATGGATAGTTCTTGCATCCCAGGGATGCAGTTTCTAACTGTGATGTGGGGCGAACATAAAGAATTCTATTCCAAAGCAGACTGAAATAAGTGCTATCTCTAAGGTACAAGCAGTGTCCATGGGAACTGGATGGAAAGAGATCAATTCACACTGTGTGTGAGAGAGAGGGAGGTGTGGGGGAGGGGAAAGGGGAGGCAGGAAGAAGAAAGGGGAAGAGAGAAAAAAATATGACTCAGATGGGTACTGGGAAGAATTTTTCTAGAAATTGTTATGCCTTAGTAGACCACCCACAGGCTGGAGTGAAATGGGCAGAGAGAACTAGAGCTAGAAGCCAGGGGTAGAGTGCTCAGGATCTCACCAGCAGTCACACCAGGGTTGGGGTGTGGAGAGAAGCAAGGCAGGTGGGTCAGGACCTTGATGCCAGGGCAGGGTCTAGGTTGCTTCTGGGAGCAGTGGGGGAGCTGCTGAAACCCTCTGACAGAGCACAGGCAGAAGAGATGACCAAAGTTTGCAGTGAGAACTGGCCGTGGGAGGCAGAGATGAGGCCATTGTGGTTCCTCCCTTTTTTGGCCACTGCCTGCTGCTAGGCTGGGCACTCAGGCGGGGACAGAAAGAGAATTGCTTCCAGCATTGGGAGCTCCCTGTCTTAGCACAGGCTGAGCATGAGGCCCCTAAAGGCCTGTGCGAGAGACTCAGAAGAGGACGTGGCCTGATTTGGGGGTGTGGGGTGGCTGTAGGAAACTCAGAAGGTCCCGAGGTAGGATGAGATGGTGGACATGGGGAGGGGGAATGGAAAGGGAACACATTCTGGAACATGGTGAAGAAGTCACGTCAAGTCAGCCAAAGCAAAATAATAGCCTTCACGCCTTAAAAATTCAGGCTCATTTCTGACTTTGAAAATCGTTTCATTTTTAAGTTTGTTTATTTATTTTGAGAGAGTGAGAACAATCATGAGTGGGGGAGGGGCAGAGGGAAGAGAGGGAGGGAATCCCAAGCAGGATCTGCACTGTCAGCAAAGAACCTGAAGTGAAGCTCGAACCCACGAATTTTGAGATCATGACCTGGGCCAAAGTTGGATGTTGAACATCCAACTGAACCACTCAGGCACCCCTGAAATCTTTTTTTAAAAAGTACAGATGAATTTTTCTTCTACGTGCAATAAAAACTAGGTGAAATTAAGAACCCAATTGCCTGGGTGTTCAATCCACTGAGAGAATTATTATTTGATTGAATTATAAGAAAAAAAGAGGTAAATGACCACAGAGAAGTTAATATCAGAATGTCAATCATAAAAGTACCTACTATGGATACTGCAAGTGGTTGACTCAGCCTGGGACCCATTTGAAGGGTGTGGGGGAAGCAACCCCACCTAAAAGTTTGCTCCACCCTATTAATGTTTTTAGAGGCCTTAAGTTCTGAAGAAGTTCTGATATTCTCCTCCATAAACTATAAAAGAGAAAAATTACACATATGCTACAATTTTAACTGCATTCTCTGATTGTAAATTCTTTATTTCATTAGAACTGATTTTGTGTGTATATGTGTGTGTGTGCATTTATTTTTACCTGCTTTGCTGATTCCTCAACCAGCACCGCCCTCACTAGCCTGTCACCATATCCAACAGCCTACTGCTATAAAGACATTTTTGGGGGTGTCTTGAAAATGTTTACATTTTTAAGAGTTCCCTCTTGAAAAGGAGAAGATGTAACATTACAAGGCAACAGGGTGGAGGTGGAAAGAACCAGGCTGGGGAGGGAGCCTGCCTGGTTGTGAGACTCTAAGCAATTTTCTTAGTCTCTCTGGACCTCAGTTTCTTCATCTGTAAGATAAGGAGGAACAGAAGAACAGTAATATCCCTCAGGGTTGTCCTGAGGGTGAAATGAATCAATACACGGACAGTAAGCTTCAGAAGGGTATCTGGCCCGTGGTGAGGCTCTGGAGTATCCATAGGTTATCTCATTTACCTTCACCACAGTCCAGTGGAGGATCATTGTCGTCAGTGTGATTAGATGAGGCCCAGAGTGAGGCTCAGAGAGGTAGATAACCTGCTTTAGGATACACAGCTAGGAAGTGGCAGGATTAGCTGAGAGTCAAAGCCAAGGTGATTTGACCCTAAAGACCCAGCCAGCTCTCCTTCCTATAGCGGCGCACAGGTCTCTGAGTGGGGAATTGCATTAGCCTTACGTTTTTTTTCTTTAAACATAACTTATTTTTTTTATAACCAGTAGTACATGATTCAAAAGAAATAAAAGGGTGTAAAGGGAAAAAGAAATTTTCCTCCCTCCCTCCCTCGTCTTCACCCAGCCTCCCTCCCCAGAGCCAACAGCTGTTACCAATTTCTTGTATGTCCTTCCAGAGTAAGCTTTAGACTGAGCTTCGCACTGCTTAACACACACTTATTTACCAGCGTAATGTAATTCCCTGAGCGCCTCTTATGCACCAGGGACTTCCTGCTGGGCTACTGCTGCCTTCAGAGGACTCACTGGCTTGAGTCTAGAATTTATTTATGGAGGAACCTGCTCTACTGAGGGCTGTACCCAGTATATCTCCTCCCCGGCCCCCCCCCCCGCCCCCCGTGGCCATCTCTTTCCCCAGCATGACCAACCCCCTGAGCATGGGAAAAGGCCAAAAGAAGTACACAGAAAACTCTTCTCCAACTTGGCTTTCACAGCCTCTGGCAAGCGAGGAGCACGCTGGTGTCAGGAGCCAACCTGAGGATTCTGCAGGGTGCTGGACAAATGTGACACCTCTCTAGGACCAGTTTCCTCCTCTATGAAACCCCTGATCCTTCCAGCTCTCTAATTGTTTTGCCCAAAGGACTCTTGAGAAGGGTCATTTTCTGTGAAGCCTTGTTGCTTCTGGTCCCACTTCCAGCCCAAAAGGGCCAGCTACTCCATGGGTAACAGAATGGCCAAGAGGGCTTGAACGCCTTTTTCTTTTTTTCCCGCCATTGTTCTTTAGATGATAATAATGTCAGATACCTTTTTTTCCATGCTTTGCCAATTTATAGCTGGGTCAGCCACGGCAGGGCTTTCTATAATGTAATTATAAAATATGCTTAGAACCTTTGATGTATAATTATGTAAGTATGGAAGTTATGGGTGTTGGTAACTTCAGACAATGGTTCCAATCATGACATGTGAATCCCTGTTCTCTCTTTCCAAATAGTAAGTATATGGCTAAGGTAGATAGAGCATTAAGTAGGGAAGTCAACATTTTGGAAGCAACTATTATAATTCCCATTGCATAGACAGAGGCTCAGAAGAGGTCAAGCTGTTGGCCTAAGGTCGCGCAGCAGGCCAGTGGCAGATGCGGGATCCTCGTCTGACTGGCACCAAAGCTTGACTTCTTTCCAATGCATCAGGCACCTCTCAGAAAGGCCTGGGACTATGTTCTGCATTTTGAGAAATTCATTTGCTGGTGAGGTGAATATTCCAGATAGCCGAATTGTCAGGTCAAATTAAGGTTAGGAAAGAAGAGGGGAAGGTAGAGACGGAGGTTCTCCAAGCCTAGGATTCTTTTCCCCATCAAAATTCTATGAGCCTCTCCTTTTCAGTGGGTTGTAAGCTCCTCTAGGACACAGACTCCCATCAGGGTCAGGGGTAAAGGGGAGTCACACCTGCATTCTAATCCCTGCCTCTTTGTTTCTAGGTAGGTATGCACTGCGGTTTTAGTTTGCATTTTCCAGGTGACTAATGCAGTTCAACATCATATAGGTGTTTAATAATTGTTAGTGCCTTTCTTTACTCTGTCTTATCTTTTATCTTATCTTCTGCATCTTTGCACCCTTATCCCCTTTCCCAGGACCCAGCAAAGTGCAACCCTGAAAGATGCCAGAGTCCCGAGGCCCCAGATTTCTCTGTGTTGGCAGTTCTCGGCTTTGCGGTGTCAGCAGCCCTACACTGTCTGTCCCAGCCACATCATTCAGCTTTCCATCTCCTTCCACAGGACTCTTCAGCCAGACTGGCAGGTTCAGATCCTCTCCAAGCCTCTGGGCATTTGCAGATAGAGTTCCCTCTGCCTCGGACACTATGCTCCATTCCCACCACCACCATGCTTTACCTGGCTGACTCTTAGGTATCAATCAAGTCCTAGGTTATATCTCACTTCCTCCAGGAAGCCCTGAATGATGCTTCCCCCCACCCCCACCCACCAGTTTGGGTTAGTTGCCCCTTGTTTGTGGCTAAGCAACATCCTGTACTTCCCCTCCTAGCACTTATCGTACTGTGTTGCAATTGCCTGCTTGCTGGTCTGTTTCTCTTGCCCCTTCCTCATCCCTTGGAGAATGAGACTTTTTGTATCCCATGAACCTTGAGCATCATCAATATTTATTGAATGATCTGGCCTAGATGACTTTAAAAGAACAAAAATCTAACCTTCTGGGCAGCTATACTAGAACCAATGATTTCAGCCATCATCCTCCATTTCCCACATCAATCCTCCTATTTGACAAAGATCAAGAAATGGAATATCTCTTGAATATCTACTGTATGCCAAGCACCAAGACAGGCCCTTTACATGTAAAGCCATTTTCACAATTAGAAGGCTTAAAACTCCACGTTTAGACAGCACTTTGAAACTTGAAGGCTCTGATGTGCGGTCATGCAATGAACAACAAAGAGAAAGTGATACCACAACACTTTCCATCTTGATAGTGGCAAAGAGATGTTAGTAGAGGAGGACCCTTACATACCAGCAGGCTCTGAGTCCCTGAATCTTCAGTGCCTGTCATATGGTAGGAGCACAGATAAGATTTGTCAAACAAATGAATGAATGGTTGAAGAGAGAACACAGAAAGAGCAGACTGGAAGCCTAGGAAACCCATCTTTCTTTCCAGATCTGACCTAAAATATTCCCCCCACTTCCTCCATGTGCTGATAAACAAAACTGGACACTGAAGTATTTTGGTCTTGGGCAGCTGTCCACAGTGCCGGCCAAGGCTGATCCTTGCGATTTCTGCTCAGACTCCATTGACTAAAATTGGCTACACCGAGTCACAAGGGAAGCTGAGAAATTTCTAGTTGTGAAGGCAGGAGGAAAAGAAACAGATTTGGGGTGAACTGCTAGCAGTCTCTGTCACAGGATAGAAGGGTCATCCTGGCTCTGCTAGTGCCACTGGCTGGCCATGAGTTATCACAGGGCCACTGGATGCTCACTCTGGAAAGGCCCTTGGAGATCATTTAATTCCACCTCCTAATTTTACAGATGGGAGACTAGGGCCTAGAGAGAGAAGCAATTCCTTCACAGTCAGAGTTGTTTGGTGCTAGGGTCATGCTGTTTTGCTTAACGATTCAGTGCTTTATCTGCAAGGGGGGGGGTTCTTTCTTTATTTTTTTAAAGTTTATTTATTTTGAGAGAGAGAAAGGGCACGAGCAGGGAAGGGGCAGAGAGAGAGAGAGAGAGAGAGAGAATCCCAAGCAGGCTCTGCACTGTCAGCTAGGAGCCCAATGTGCACCTTGAACTCGGGAATTACAAGATCATGACCTGAGCCCAAACCAAAAGTCAGATGTGTAACCAACTGAGCTACTCAGGTGCCTCATGATGATGATGATGATGATGATGATGATGATTAATGTTTATTTATTTTGAGAGAGAGACAGAGAGCGTGAGCAGGGGAGGGACAGACACAGAATCTGAAGCAGGTACAGGCTCTGAGCTGCCAGCACAGAGCCTAATGCGGGGCTTGAACCCACCAACTGCAAGATCATGACCTGAGCTAAAGTCGACCCTCAACTGACAGAGCCACCCAGGTGCTCCTATTACTATTATTTTTTAAGTAGTTTTCAAGCCCAGCAAGGAATGTGGAGCCCAACACAGGGCTTGATCTTATGACCCTGAGATCAAGAATTGGAAAGTCAACGGCTTAAATGTTTGAACCACCCAGGTGTCCTTGCAAAGTGGGTCTTTAAGCAAGACAACCGTCTCCTCTCCTTCCTGAAAGCACTGTGAAGTTCACATTTCAATAATAAAGAAGGCATTAAAAGCAATACAAATTAAGATGCTGATGACATAATGATTATTACAATGGTATTAAATGATTCTTTCTTTCGTTACTTAGAAGGCTCTTCTGTGTCCTGTGGTCCTTAAGAGTCTTCATTATTAGGAACTTCAGTTACCCCCCCTCCATATAATAATGCAAAATCCTTTAGCTGACCATGTGTATGAAGGGAGAAAGTGTACCACATTTGATAAAAGACCAAGTGCTAATTGTGTAAATTTGTGCAATTATTTCACCTTTGAGCTTTAGTTCTTTCACCAGTAAAATGGAAATGATAATACTCACCTCTCAGGTTTGTTGCGGGGATTAATCAAGAAATGAAAACCACTTGATACAGTATTTGGCACCTAGTTGGGACCCAAAAAAATGTTAAGTTTCTGTTGTTATATAATTGCAGTTGTTTCTGGAATACCTAGGGGACCATTACACAATGAATGATATAATCACTCTCAAGAGGAGCACTTTCAACATTTAATCAACAAATAGGGTCTTTTCTTAATATCTGCAGTTGCTGAACTAGGTGCCTAATATCCACAGAGAAAAAGAAAAGCAACTCATCCCAAGGGAGACTGAACCCTAAACAGAAGTAACAGCACTATATAACAAGCTTAGGAGACAGAATGGTGGGGGGCTGAGAAGTCTGCTTAGGTGAGTGATGGAGGACTTCCCTCCATCCTTCCTGTGCTTCATGAGGGAAGAGTAGGAGTTGGCTAGGTGGAAGGGAAACAGGTAGGGGAGGGCACGGAGGTGTAAGGAAGCAATTTTTTTAAATGAGGGAGCTATTTTCAGTACTGCTGGAACAGTAAAAAAATAAATAAATAAAATAAAAATAAAAAGCCTTTGCAAAAGAGAAGAGACAGGTGACTGACAGCAGGGTTTCTGTTTGATTTTATCTTGCCAGAGATGGGGAGCCACTGGAGAATTTTGGGCAGGGAGATAATGAGAAAGAGGTAAATGGAAAAAAGTGGGAGAATGACACCAATGGTATGTATTCCTGAGTGCGGAAGAGAAAGCTGGCTGGCTCAAGGCCACACCCACCTCGCTTTACTCATTCAAATAGTTACCCAAGACCTGCAGAGATCCAGGCCGAATTCCAGGAGCTGGAAGTCAGACAGTGAACAGGACTGGAAAGGTCTCTGTTCTCATGGAAGAGACTGATCCTAGATAAACAAGTAAACAAGCAAAGAAGTATCAGATAAGTGCCTCTTGGAAAATCAAACCAGGTGATAAAAGAGTCCCGAGGGGCTGTTCCTATCCGCCCCTCAATTCGAAATATTAGCCAAGCCTTCTCTAGATCAAAGTTTGATTTCCCACGGAAGCTTTGCTCCTAGAAAAAAATCTCTATGGTAAATAATTAACTTAGCTCTCTGTGCACTTCCAGCAAGCCTGCGTGGAGATAGCTAGTTTTCTCCAGGGCCTGGTCGGTTTGTAACCCTTGCTTTGGGACCACTGCCTTCTGGTACAAATCTCAAGTGTAAGGCTAGTGGAAAGTCACAGCAACCTTGAGACCTTTCCTGATCATTGTTCCCATGGCAACATATGACGTCCCCTCTCAGTAAACCCCTTTATATGTATATTCTTTAGAAGAGAAACATTTGGTTGAAATCGTGTATTCCTGTCATCCGAAAGGTGCAAACTTTTAAAACACGCCCGCTGCTTTAGGCAGGAGCGCCCCCCCACTCCCCTCTCCGCCTCGGTTTCTAGAGGGCTGGTCAGGGAATCCCCACCACTGTGTTCCCTAAGGCCCGAGATGGAGGCTGCTTGTCACCACCAGGGGTCTATGTATGTCAGGGCTCCCCAGAGCCAAGGGGATGCGGGCCAAGAACAAAAAAGCGAACGTTGTTGTTACAGGTAGCCGGAGAGATTAGGGAGTGAGAAAGCCGAGAAAGCTTCCCAGCGTGCATGGCCACGGTCTTTCCCCGTTAGACACATTTATTTACCGCGAAGGTTCCCCTCCCCCACCCCCGTGTGTGTGTGTGTGTGTGTGTGTGTGTGTGTGTGCGTGTGTGTGTGTGTGTGTGTTTGTAATGCAAACTTTCTGAGACACAGGAAAGTTCTCTGTGTTTTAGGGAAATCTAGTGATATAGTGAAAGTCCCAGGAGGGCCTTTCTGATTTTGCCCAGCTTCTCTGGACTGTTTGAAAGTCATAGTTTGTGCTTTGGGGACTTTAGTGATGACTAAATTAGGGCCCCTGCTTAGAGGAGTTTTTGATTCTACTTGGGAGGAAGAAGATGCTAATAAAAACCTTCTTTTCCTTCCTTTATTCTATTTTTTTTAAAACAGTTTACATTTTAGGTGCTTTCACATTCCTAATGCCATTAAAATTATAAACTCAGAGCCCAGAGGAAATTTAGAGACCAACTGGGAGGAGCAGGGAAGTGGCAAATACCTAGCCTAATACCAGCCACTTCCTAAGCTCCTGCCCATGATAGACATTGCTAATCGATCACTCACTCATTCATTATTGAACACTCACTTATGGACATCCTCCGTGTTCCACACATTATGGAGCAATACAGCAGGAAACCAGACAGACTTGTTTGCTACTCTTACAGACCTCCAAAAAGGAGACAGACATTAAACAAATAATTACAGGCATGATGAGTGTTTCAAAAAGGTAGAGCATGGGGGTAGACAAGGGCATCACATACCTGGATGTAACCTGGAGGTGGAGAGGGATCAGGAAAGGCCTCTCTGAGGAAGTAATGTTTAAGCTGAGGTCTAGAAGATGAGGAAACTTGAGTCTCTTAGAGGGTGAAAAAAAGAAGCATTACATGCTAGTATGAAGATGACATGGGTCAGTGCCTGCTCCATGGCTAAATGAGAGGGTATGGATACTAAATGGTGGGTAGTTGTTTAGAGAGAAACAGGGGTTGTTCTAGCCAGGCCTTGGAAGAAAAAACGGGGAGGGCTGGAAGGTCAAATTGAGCAAAGGTCCAATTTATTGTTTATCCACCCCCTTTCTAGGCAATTTTGCCCTCACAGACTAGAGGGGAAAAAAAGCTATAAATTATGGGCTATCTACTAAGTATAGCAATTCTTATAAATTCTTACATCTTCCTTGTGAGATAAGTATTATTTTTCCAGTTTTACAGATAAAAAAAAGGTTTGGGAGGACTAGAAAGACGCTTGCTAAAGTTGGCCATCAAGTAGGCAATAGAGCTAGGATTTGAGCAGCTACACCTTCCACACTCCTCACTGCCATAAAATCCCCAGACCAGGGCTTGCTCTCAGAGCAATCAAATAAAACTTGGAAAGCAACAGAAGAGCTTTAATTCCAAAATGTTACTGGGGGAAAGGGTCGGCAGAGATGCCTCAGGTGACTAAACATCAGGCGGCAGAAGAGTGCCAGGAAGAAACCGAGTCCTGGTAGAGGGTGTGTGTGGGGCGGAAGCGGGGCGAGGGAGGCGTAGGAATGGGAAGGTGTGAGAAGTGACCGTGAGAAGTGACCGGGAGGCCGTCCTGGGCTGCTTCAGGGCTTCGCTGTTGTGGGGAGTTGCCCTACTCTAACCACTACCCGGCCCTGCCTGGTTAATCATTTCCTGACCTTCCTTCCCTCTTTCGCCCTGCCCTCTGGATTGCCACATCAGCCACCCCCGCTACCCCCCCCCCCCCCCCCCCCCGCGCCTCTGCTGCTCCTTCGCCGGGTTTTACAAGAAGCTCCAACTTTGAAGCAATATTGTAATAGTCCCGGACGTCCTCAAGGCCATTCCCCAGAGAGATCGCAGACTAGCTCGGGTATGACGACTGCCCAAGCTGTCCGTTGAGGATTGCCCTGACCCCCTTTCTACAGACAGGTCTGAGAACTAGGGATCCAGTCCTCGCATGGATTTAGCCAATTCCCCCAGGCCAAACAGGGTACAGTAACTGCAGTTGGTAGAGTGGTATAAGGTTTAAATGAGATAATGTGTGTAAAGTGGCTGGCTAGTAGGTGTCTAACAAAAAGTAATAGGATCTAACAAATGTTAGATCCCTTCCCTTTTCATCACGTAGTAATTGGGACCTCGCACTCAGCAAACCCAGGTTACATCTATCTCACTTAAACCTCCACTGGGGGTTAGGGATCAAAGTCCAACCACGTGCTCCAGGTAAGGCAGATGGTGAGTCACAGTGACGAGATCTGAAGCCAGGTTCGTGGGCGCCTCTGCGGCCCTAGCCATACAGCACCCAGGTGGCTGGCTAAAGGCTACGTGCTTATAACCTAGAACCAGGTCAGTATTGAACCTGTCGCAGAGAGCATAACAGTACATCGAGACTGCTCTGAGACCTATGCAGCCCGCTGGGCCACCGGGAGCCAGCACCTAAACCTCTCTGCGCTTGTGTCTTCGTGTGTAAAATGGGAGGTAGAGTGCCTGCCTACCCAGGTGGTTTTTATTTTCTTCACACTTTACTGAGTGGCCAGATGTGGTCAGGCCACCACACAACACGCAGGATTAGTCTTCTCTGTGAGCACTCGCTCCACCGCGGGACACGCAACGGACCAGCCCGGCGTGCGGGGTCTTGGCGCCCCACCCTTACCCAGCGGGCAAGCCAGCGCTGCTCCGCGCGCAGAGCAGGGAAGTCACTAGCGAACGCAGCGGGATTCTCAAGGCCACCCGCCCGCGCGCTTTGGAACCCCACCGGGAGGGAGAGGACGGGGGCGGGGCCGGGCCTGGGGGCGGGGCCGATCTAGGGGCGGGGCGGGGCCGGCCTGGGAAGACGGAAGCCCCGAGCCTAGGGGTGGCGGTAGAACCCGGATCGCGGAATTCCACGTTCTTCGGAGCGGGGTTTCTGGAGACGGCGGGTGGGAAAACCCGGCGCCCGGAAGCCTTTGCTTTCTTTGACGCAAGGGCTCGGGACGCAGCCGCCGTCGGCCGAGCGCCCGGCCAGGAGCGACCCCAGACTGAGCCGCGCCGTCCCCCCCGTCTCCCGGTCTCCGAGCTTCGGTCTTTCTCGCCGCCCTCCTCGTGGCCATGGAATGTCCGCACCTCAGCTCAAGCGTCTGCATCACTCCGGACTCAGCCAAGTTCCCCAACGGCTCCCCGTCGTCCTGGTGTTGCAGCGGTGAGTGCGGCCCCGGGGCGGCCCTGCCGCGCACCCGAGGCCCCGGTCTCGCCCGGCCTGCCGTCTAGGGGCCGCGGGCGGCCGGCGCACGGACCCAGGTCGGGGTGAGGGCGAGCCGGGCCCGGCGGCTGGGGAAGGGTACGCGGTGAGGCGGGCTCGGGCGGGCGCGGCGGGTGGAGCGGCGGCGACTCCTTTGTTTCCCGCGGCCCGACGGCCCGGCCCGCTGAGGAGAGGCCCGAGAGGGGCGGGAGCCCGCGGGGGCCACGAGCGCGTGAGGGCAGCGGCGGGCGGGGGCCCGGGCCCGCGCGCTCGCCCCCCGCCCCGCCCTGCCGGGGGGCTGTGCTCACCCGTGTCGCCGGGTCCGGGGCTGTGGGGGCGGGTGTCCGGCCCCCACGAGGCGGCCGCACGTGTGGCAGGGCCCGGGTTGCGTCCCTGCTCGACCGCACGAGAAAAGAGCCGCTCACCGGGCGCAGCTTTGTCTGGGCTGCGGGGCGCGCGGGGGGCCCTTCGCCGCTTCCCCCGCCCCGCTTCCTTTCGCTTCCCTTCGCTTCCCGGCAGGCTCAGGCCACTCGATCCACGCCAGGTGGGAGCCCTCAGCCCCGAGAGGCGCTCGGAACTCGGGCGGCGGAGGTTGGAGTCTTTCATCAGTCAGAAAGGCTGAAGTTTGAAGACAGGCTGCGGGCTAAAAAGCTCCACGGGCTGAGCCGGCAGCTGGTTTGGAAGGGCGGCTCGAGTTGCCTTTCAGATCCTTTGGGTTATCTGAAATTGCGTTAGGATCCCGAATTCGTGTGCTGTGGGACCGTTATTAGGTTTATGTACTGTTTTGCGTTACTTAAGCATCTTAACTCCTTCTGCTGGGCTCTTTGGAAGCCCCAGTGCCCTCATTGTCTGCTCGAGCGACTTAGGATCGCACCAGCCGCACTGCTTTGATTACTTCCTGGTAGGGCCCTGGTGCGGCCGCTAGAGTCTTTGTTTATTAGCTTTGAGATGATCAATGGTAGCTTGAAGTGTACTGTAAAATTTGAATTGTGCATTCCAAAAACCTTCCGTTCATTTGAAGAAATATAGGAAAACAGCAAAGGTAGAGTTCAGGTGTGTGACATTTATCGTTGTGGCTGGAGCTGGGAAGATAGTTGAGAATGCGTTAGTGCTTTTGACAGGTTACTTCTTAAATGGTGATTATGTCCTTGGAGAAAACCATGGGCAAGGGCAGAAAGAGGTGCTCTAGGGTGAGGACTAGAAATAACTGCGGTTTCTTGGAGCTCTCAGAGGTTTGATGCTTTGCTTGCCTTTGTAAAGTCAGATGATCTTTTTCTGCATGAAGCTTTTAAAGATTAACTGGTTAAATTGGTTTTATAGTGCATATTGCAGGTTTTTTTAGTGAAGGTGCAGAAACTTGTACAAAGTAGCTCTCACCTTCAAATTTCTCTTCCACAGTGAATGTGGAGTATGGAAAAATAAATAAGGTGTATCAAAAACACTTTACAAATTGGTTGTGGATACATTAGCTGTAATTGTAGCTATCAGTGTGGTGCTGTAACCGAAACTTTTCATTTTTCCCCCAAGAGATTTGAAAAGCAAATGACCAAAGTAAACACTACGAAAAGCTTACCACTTGAGGATTGGTGCTCTTGCTCATCTGTAGTAAACTTCAGGGATACAGAGTGGACAGCACACTTCTGGTTTTTTCTAGGTAAAATCACATCACATTTAAAGATGGCCTTGCTGGGCACGTGCATCTAAAAAAGAGGGGCACCTGGTGGCTCCGTTGGTTTAAGTGTCTGACTCTTGGTTTTGGCTCAGGTAATGAATGGTTCATGGGATCCAGCCCTGCGTTGGGCTCTGTGCTGATCACACAGAGCCTGCTTGGGATATTCTCTCTCTCTCTCTCTCTCTCT